>JAHLKH010000079.1:0-115667 GCA_025526915.1 Entophlyctis helioformis | reverse complement strand
TACGGACGACGTGCCCTTGGGAACGCGGCGCTTCTTATCCTGCGGCTTGGACTTGAATGGGCCAGTGGAATCGTCCATGTCGAGATCACCAGCCTCGCGAAGGCGGCGAACACGCTCTGCGAGATATTCGGTCAGTTGGTCAGTTGGTCAGTTGGCCAGTTGGTCAATCATGCGATGATTGGTGCATCCCACTCACCGTCAGCCTCGGCGATTTCCTCTTCGGTTGGCCATGTCTGCTCGCCCTCCATCGGGTCGGGGTCGTTTTCAGAGACAAGGTCCTCGCGACGGTTGGGATCCGCGAGCTGCAGAACCACGGGCTCGACATCGACCATGTCGTTGCTGCGCTGCTTCGAGGGCGATGCGGTGATCATGCTGACCTGGTAGTCGCCAAAGTTGGGAATGTGCACCAGGTTGTTGGCGCTCAGCTTGCTGCCGCGGACAAACCCAGTGACGCGCAGAGTGCCCTTGGCCTGTACATTTACAAGCAAGCCGATCCAGCGTCAGAACGAGTGCCGCGATCAAGGATGCAGGATACGCGGCATTGTCAACACACACCTCGTCGCCCTCATTGGCGTCAAACTCGATGCCCTCCGAGACCATGTACGGGTGACGATCGCGCCAGACAATCGGCTTTGGCCGCACAGACGTGATGTAGCGCAGTGCCGACAGACAGTCGTTTGCGTCGCCAGCAGCAAACAGCCGGTGGTCGCCAGGGAAATGGTGGGACATGTACGAGCCGAGCGACTTGCGGATCTCGAGCTGGCGCTTCTGCGGGTGGGCGTCGAGGAACTGGGCCATGCACATGACACCAGGCACGCCCTGCGATCTGATCGTGGTCATGGTCTTCTCGCCAAACTCGTCAACCTCGACGTTGGCCGAGAGGAGGAAGATGACGAGATCGGCCACCTTGAGTGCATCAAGAATCTCGAGAAGGTGGCGGCCAACCGGCACAAACTGGATGCGCTGCTTGAACCGCTCGACGCTGGTATGTGGCGCAATGCGGGCAGTCGAGGCAAGCGTTAGAAAGGTGATCCACGGGCGGGAAGCCGTGATGGCTGGAGCACGCGGGACACGTACGCAAGCAGAGCGGCACCGCCGGACTCGGAGTACACTTCGCCGATGGAGGCAAAGAGCGATTGGACGGCCGAGCGAGTGTCGACGTCCTCACACAGCGGAATGACAGCCTGCCAGCACAACGATCGCCGTCAGTCCGTCAGCGAATCCATGCCTCTGTTGGCACTCGTGCATGGAAGCTCGACATACGACAATCTTTGGTGTGGCGTGCATGCCCTGGAAGAGGCGGGCGTTGGCGACAACGTCCTGCTGCTTCTTGCGCTGCTCCATGCGGGCGGCGTTGCGTCTGTCGGCCTTGTGGCCTGCAGCAGCGGTTTTGGACTTGACCGAGCGGGCATGCTCAGTCTTGCCTGCCAGCCATTCAATTCATGGATGTCAGCCCGTTGTCAGTCTTGCCAGCTAGTCGTGCAGCAGAGCAGGCAGCCCAAACGAACCCTTGTTGGCAGCCTTCTGCGCACCCTTGGACGAGTGGCGTGACTTGAAAGGCTTGTTGGACTGCTTGAGCGTCGACCGATGCGAGAATCCGCCCTCGGTGCCCATCTGCTGCTTCTGCTTCTGTGTTGTTGTTGTCGAGGTGGAGTGGTACGAGCGCCGTGCACGCTCCAATAACAAAAAAAAAAAAAAAACACAGTAAAAAAAAAAAATTCACTCGGACATGGCTGGCAGCAGGAGCAAGGCAGCATGCGCAACAGCAACAGCAAGAGCGTCAGTCTACATGCGCATCGATACAGCACAGACCGGCCAGACGGCCAGACGGCCAGATATAGACACGGATTGCCTACCATCCTCGTCCTCCTCGCCCTTGTTGTCCGTCTCCACAAACGCACCCGACTTGTGCTCGCGCATCAGGCTCTGGCGATGGCATCCATGGTGTCAGCCTGCAATGTTGTGCAGCAGTCTGCTGAGCGCACCGCTTGCAGACTCGCAGCCCACAGCGACGGCCGTCCACTCACCAGCTTGGCGGCCTGCAGCATCTTCTTGACCTTCTTCTTGCCCATCTCGATAGGCAGCTGGGCAGCGCCGTGCTTGGTGACACGGCCTGGGCGAGTGTGCGTCACAAGCTTGATCCGGTTCTCGAGCTTGCGCTTGGTCTTCTCAAGCATCTTGGCGCTGGACGCCTGTGTCGACACCTGCGCCTCGGCAGCAGCCAGGATCGCAAGCTTGGCCGACGGTCCGGTGAGCAGCTTGTGGGACACTGACCGCTCGGTGGCCTCCTTGATGCGGTCCTCCAGCGAGCCAATGTGCGAATTCCGCTCCTCGACCACCGAGGCGGCGTCCATGTTGTGCACATGCTTGGTCACCTGGCGACGGCGGCGGCCCTCGCGCTCGTAGTTGCGTCTCTTTTGGTTGAAGCGGTTCTGGGGCATGGCTGTGTCGGGCTCTGTTCAGCGCAGTGCAGGCAGTTGCCGTGTGTCAGCCACCAGCAGCGTCTCGAGTCTCTTGTGCATGCCCAGCCTCACTGTGTTGTGTGTGCGGAAACCCAAAACGCACAACAGTTTGAAACAATTTTGGCCAACGGTCACGTGACATTCATTGATTGGGTCAAGGAGCTCACACAACGCGACGGGTCTCGAAGAAACGGCGCAGGTACATCACTTGGAAGGCACAGACAGCGATCAGCAGGCCGGTCTGGGCAAGTGACCACCAGAACACTCTAAAGTTGGTCGATTCGGCAGCTGTCGCATGCAATCGGCATCGTGTCAGCATGCCTGCGTGCCAGCGGAGCTTGCAGTATCAGGATGGCAAACTTACTAGCACGGTGGCGCTTCTGGCGGCGCATGAGGTACGCCTGCTCGTCGCGCATGAAGCGCACATTGTCGGCAAGCAGCTGGACGGCGCGCGAGATCTCAAGCTGGTCGTCTGTCGGCGATCGTCAGTCAGCTGGCAGACTGTCCACAGTCCTCGCTCGTGCCCATGAGAAACAGCCACAAGCCATACCGTCGGTCGTCGCAGTCTTGGCTTGCACAAGCTTGTGGTCCTCGGGCCCGGTGATGGAAAAGGAAACAAACTTTTCGGCTCCAGAGCGCAGATTGTTGAAGCACATCTTGTACTGGCCATCGGCGACCGAGTTGAAGCCAAACTGGGCATCACGCTCGCGCGAGACGACATGCAGCGGCGAGCCGTCTGGGTTGTTGATCTGTCCGCCAAAAGGCAAGCCGGGCCAAGCGAGCGATATCAGTCAGTGCCAGTGTTGGTGCCAGTGTTGGTTGGCGCCGGGGCATGCCGATCTGTGGATTGTTTGGCTGCGGAAGCGCTCCTGGCTGTGGCAAGATCTGAACGCCACTGAGGGAGGGGGCAGACGCTCACGCAGACTGACGCACTGCCAGAGCTGCAGACGACGGCTCGCACAGACTGTCCACGCCTGCGTCTCTTGTCTGCATTCCGCATAGCGGGCCGGCGGGCACACAGCAGACAGCCGGCCACACAGCTCCTGCTGCAACAGCAAACGCAGCACTCGGCAGGGTCCAGCAGGCTCACTCACCACAAAGTCAATGTCGAGCTCGCTGCCGCTGCCGCCCATGACCTCGTACGAGATGTCGAGACGGTCGCCTCTGTTGAGCGTCTCGTAGAAGCACTCGGAGCCGTAGCGAGGCAGCTGCATGCTGAAGGTGGTTGCGGATGTGGGCGCCACGGCGACGCTCAGCAGGAACGCCAAGACGGCCACGGCCAACGCTGACATGCCTCTGAATTGGACCATTGTCGAGATTGCGGAAAACGTTTAGTCCAAACTGGAAAACGTGTCGACAGAGATGCCTGGTCCGGCTGCGCTCCTCGACATGCCCGCAGAAGCCATCTGGCGCATCTTCATGGCAACCAACTCGCCCAAGCTGGTCTTCAAGGTGCTGCCGTTCGTGTGCCGCCGCTTCCAGGCCATCGTGGCGTCGCGTAAGGTGCCCATGTTTGTCAACGTCGACATCAACTGCGACGAGTGGGACGACGAATGCCTGCCCTCGTCACTCATTCACCCGCCGGAAGCCATTCGCACGCTGCCCAACTTCCAGGTCATTCGCCTGCCGCCACGCCCGACGCGGTCTCCGCTCACGGGCGTCCTGCAGCTGCCTAGATCGCCGCCTGATGATGCCGCCGATGTGGACGGCGATGTGGCGCGACAACTTCAAGGACAGCACGCCAACAGCACGACGGCAATGCACGGTCAGAGCGCCGTTGGTTTCTCGGGACTCGTTTCGCCGCTGCAGTCTGCCTCATCGTCTTCCTCGTCATTGTCAACAGGTTCGGCAGCCATTCCGCCCAACACATCAAATGGGCTTTATCACCACCAGCCGCGACTGAGAGTACAGACAACAACGCCACTGCGTCCCACAAGCATCGACACCAACCTGCTTGCTGTGGGACTCGAGAGAACGATCCGCATCAACGCAAGGGCTTTGACTGAACATCCAGAGCGGCTGATCATGTATCTCGACGATCTTCTGCGCCGATGCCCCAAGGGCCGAGTGCTTCCGCTGCGCGTCATTCATGGTTCAGTGCAGATCCAGGGCAGATGCGGCCGCAGCGTCGACCGCGAAGCACTGGCGTCGTTTGTCGGACTACTGCAGGCGCAGGCGCTTCTGCTGTGGTCGTGGGACACGGACCTTGTTCGGGCCATTGCACTGCTCGCACGGCCCAGATCGATCAAGATCCCTAACATGAAGGTGACAGCAGCCTTTCAGGGATGCGCAAAGCTCTGGCTATGGCTGCTGGCAGATGAAGGACTCACACTGCCCAACATGGCTGAACCAGACGGATGGGCATATCAGCGTGCGCGACTTTGCAGCGATTGGAGACATCAAGTCGCTTGTGCGCATCGAGTTCTTCCGACCCTTTCCACGCGAGCCGTGGGGCATCGAAGCCTCTGCATTTGCCACACTCGTTAGCCTGCCGAATCTCAAGGAAGTCATCTTCAGCTCGGGCCGCCTCGTGCAGCGGGTTGACATTTTCAAAAACGCAATTCTGGCACTGACGCATCTGCAAGTGCTCGAGCTCAACATGATGATCGACATTGTGTATGCATCGCGTATCCTGCAGCGGCTGAAGCACCTCAAGTCGTTCCACATTGTGCACGTCGCCTCGCCCGACTTTTGGATAAGCCTGCCGTCGTACTTTGTGCCGCAGGTGTCGCTGCGGCTTGCGGGGGCGAGCATTCTTGCAGCAGCAGGGCCGAATGCGACGCCGTCGTCGATCCAGACGTTCATGGCAGATCCAGACAACCTCTCGGCTGACGCAGTGCGCCACTTGGAGACGCTCGGGCTGCATTACATGCAGCCGGACGCGAGCGACCTGTCGGCAATGGTGGAGGGGATCGTGCGCAGCATCCCGTGCCTGAAGTCGCTGACGATCCGCATCTCGCGACAGAACGAATCGGACTATGACTTTTTCGCCGTGATCCCGCGAGACGTGATTGAGCGGCTGTTCCGCAGGCTGGAGAGCCGCACAAGCCTGACATGCTTGACGATCGAGATGCAGCTGCGGCTGTGGACGTCGCGCAAGGCGTACGCAGACGAGCTGCTCGAGACGTTCCGTGCGTCCAAGATGCGGCTGCGGTTATTCTCGCCCATGTCGGTGATGCCTGCGAGTCGGCCGTAGACGCCGCAGTCCAGCCCGTCTTGCCAGACGGATCAGCCGTCCGAGTTGAAGGTTGCCTGCACCGCCTTGCACCACCAATACATTTCGATGCGATCATTGTGTTGGCGCTGGAGCAGTCGTGCTGGGGCAGCTGTGGCGTCGACCGGCAGCAGCAGCGTGGGGCAGCAGCAGCAGCAGCAGCAGCAGCGTGGCGGGCTGATGGCATGCCAATCGATCCAATCGCGTTGACTTTCCCAAGCAACGACAAGCAACGACTTGATGTCGCAGCAGAACTCTGGCCCAGGCGGCCCCTCGGCCTTGCTGTCGTCGTCAAACCCCAACCCCAACGGAGACGCAGAAGCCCCCACGTCGGCCATCGCCTCGCACTCTGCCCACGCTGGCCACGCAGGCCACTCTGGCCACGCAGCCATCCCGTCCTCGACTGCCGGCATTGCTGGCGTTGGCGTCGGTGGCTCGGCCGTGTCGCACCACCAGCACGCCATGCCCATGCCAGACTACAAGGCTCTGGGCGGCGCTGCGTCGCTCTTCTCGTACGGCCCCGGTGCCGCTGCCGCTGCGCCTGGCTCTGTGTCTGGCGCTCTGCCCTTTGGCTCGCAGGCGGCCATCCAAGGTCTGGGCCACGGCGTGCAGCAACAATTGCATCTGCAGCAGGACCAGCTGCAGCAGCTTCTGCGCGCGCCTCCGCTGCGCCTGGACTACGACATCGCCGCGTACTCGAGCTTCTCGGCGTCGTACCACCCCAAGCACATCATGGTCAACAAGCCCCACGACCAGTCGTCGCGCTGGTCGAGCGGAAGCAACAACCAGATGCAGTACATTCTGCTCAAGCTGGACCACATGGCCATCGTCCGTACGTGCCTGCCTTGCCATGCTCGCCGTGTCGCGTCTCTGCCTGTCTGTCTGCGTTCCTGCTCGCCCATGCCCTGGCACTCGGCTGACACACGCGCCCGTTCGCTGTATGTGCGCATGCCAATCTGGCTGTCTGGCAACATCCCCACATAGAAACCATCACGTTTGGCAAGTACCACAAGGTCCACGTCTGCAACCTTAAAGAGTTCAAAGTGTATGGCGGCATGACTCCAAACAACATGCTCGAGTTGCTACACAGCGGTCTGCGCAACGACAGCGAACAGGAAACGTTTGCTCTCAAGCACAAGGCAAACGGCGTGGTATGTTGCCACTCCTTCTCTGCCTCCTTTCACGCTCGACCACGCGCGACTCGGTTGGCCTGCTGTCTTGCGCCGGCCATTCATTTGCCCATTCAACTGACCTGACCTGGCATGCCCGCTCGCACTCGCTTTTCGACTTGCAGATCTTTCCGTGCCAGTATATCAAGATCGTACCGCTGCTGGCTTGGGGTGCCAACTTTAACTTTTCCATATGGCACGTTGAGATGCGCGGCATTGCTCAGCCGGAAATCGTCGAAAGGGTTTACTGGCAGCACGCCAATGTAAGCCCTCGCTCTGGTCGTCGCTTGACTGCAACCTGCAAGTCGCGCCGACTCGCACACCATGCTGCCACTCACCATGCACAACATGATGCCGTGGTTGGCAGTATCGCGAGACAGAGGTCATCCGTCTGTGTCTGAAGCACTTTAGGCAGCGCAACTTTCTTGACTCGTTCCAGAGACTGCAAGAATGCACCAACCTGCAGCTTGAGGACCCGCTGCTGACGGATCTGCATCGCCAGTTGGTAAGCACCCCCTTGCTCATTTCCGCCATATATTTCCGGCAATGGCCTGGCGTGGACTGACACGCTGTTTCAATGTGGCCCAACAGGTCATCAATGGTGACTTTGACGGTGCAGAAGAGCTCTTGACACGCGCCGCCTCTCGCCTTTTGTTTGAGGACTACATTGGAGGATGCACATACAAGCCAAACTGGCGCCGGATTGTACCCAGCGATCCTGATTCCCCAACCCCGGGCATGCGCGGAGGCCATCAGATGTGCATCGATGTCGATAATGGCGTCATCTACCTCTTTGGTGGATGGAACGGCACTCAGGACCTGTCCGACTTTTGGGCGTACCACCAAGCCACCGAGCACTGGGTTAACCTGAGCATGGACACTCGCAAGTAAGCAGCCCGTGCATGGATGCTGTATTGTCAGACTCCTGATGGACGACTGCTGCGGTCGCACATGTAGGCAGTCTGGCCCGGGACCGAGATCATGCCACAAGATCTGCTTTGACCCAAAGCGAGGCGCCATTTACATCCTTGGAAAGTATGTCGATCCAGAGAGCCGGCCCAATGTGCCACTCGACAGCGACTTTTGGCGGTATGACATCAGCGCGAGCAAGTGGACGCGCATCAGCAGCAACACGGCTGTAAGTCATGGCGCAACCGCACTCCATGGTTTCGCGTCTGACACTCGACTCTGCGCTGCTGGATGGCTTGCAGCAAGAGGGCGGTCCGGAGCTCATCTACGACCACCAGATGGTCGTTGATGCCAAGAGCCAGGTGCTCTACGTGTTTGGCGGTCGCACGATTGTTGCCGATGTGGCGCAAACAGTGTACTCTGGCCTGTATGCGTACGACATCACACGGAACCAATGGACGCTCATCCGCACCGACACCTCGCAGCCCGAAAACACGATCCAGCTCAAGTCGCGCATTGGCCACTCCATGCTGCTCAACCCTCTCACTCGCGAGCTGTACATTTTCGCTGGCCAGCGCAACAAGGACTACCTCTCAGACTTTTACGTGTACGAGATGGATACGGACACGGTGCACGAAGTGGCACGCGACTACACCAAGCTTGGCGGTCCAGATGCCGGATTTACACAGCGCGCCACCATCGACACGTCGCTTGGCGAGTTCTATGTCCTCTCGGGCCTCATGAGAGAAAAGAATGCGACGCAGGAGACGGTCCGCAATTCGTTCTGGGTGTACTCGCTCAAGAAGAACAAGTGGACGCGGGTCTACCAGAACGAGAACACGGGCGCCGACTACTGGGCTCAGATGGCGGATCGCGAGCCTCGGCCGCGGTATGCCCACCAGCTCGTGTATGACCACACGCGGAGATGCCAGTATCTCTTTGGCGGCAACCCTGGCGAGATCGGCAACCCCAACCTACGCCTGGACGACCTGTGGGAGCTGCGTCTTGTCAGGTCGGTTCATTGCCGGCGGACAGTGTTGGGGAGACCTGCCCAGTGGCTGCAGCCACGGCTAACTGCTTGCGATCCCAACAGACCCACGACAGACGATGTGCTCCGGCGTGCCAAGTTCCTTGTGCGTCGCCAGCGATTCAGGGAAATGTGTCAGTCTGCCGGCCAGCATGACGATCCGCTGCGTGCCCTGCAGTATCTCCAAACACAGGTTGCGCAAGTCGTGAACCACGACGACGAGGCCGAGTCCAAGGCATTCCGGGAGCTCACAGGATACCTCTTCCGATGGACCATGTCGAGCAAGAAGGCGACAGTCCCTGCCAACCCTGATGCTGGGCTTGCCGGCATGGGCGGCATGGGTGCCGCAGCCCCTGGAAACGCGGCCGGTGCCCATGCGTTTGGCGCAGGTGGCATGGCAACGAATGGGTCGCAAGGTGTCAAGTCCAAAGGTGCGCAGCCATGCATTCCATGCGGCATCTGCATGCGCATGACTGACACTGCCGATGGCACTGCAACAGACACGTACTTGCTTCGCACCGAGTTGTACGAGTCGCTCCAAGAGTTCTTCCCAGACAGCATGCGCGAGCCCAAAGAGAATCTCGTTGATTTGGTGCCGATGGGATGAGGGGCCGGCGTGGCGTGCATCCCCGCCTCCTCCCACTTTCTTCTCTTTCCTTTCTTTCTTCCTTCTTTGTGCTTGGCGCGTGCCTGGTACACGTTATTGAATGGCGGTCTTTGAGTTGCTGCTCTGATGGCGCAGTGGGGGCTGCCTGCCGACAGCTGTGGTCTGCAGGAGTGGTGTCAAGACGACTCAGGCGTGGTCGCCTGGCGTAGCGATGTGATGGTGGCACTGAGCCACTTGTCACGTGGCCGAGCGACGGACACGGCATAAAAGCACGGCGGTCGCTTGGCGGTCACTTGGCAACAGAAAGCGAGATGGGCGGCACGACGGTCGAGTTCAACTACGACATTGTGTGTCCGTGGGCGTACATCGGGTCGGTGCGGCTGCAGTCCATCATCCGCACCCACCCGGACACCACGTTTGTCTGTGAGCCGCTGCCCCACTGCCAGCCTCAAGTGTGCACAGCAGATCTGACCTTCCAGCCTGGCCCTGCCGCCTGCCTGCATCTGCATCTGCATCTGGACAGACTCGCCTGTGTTGCTGGGCGGCCTCTACGAGCTCACGGCTGCTCCGCAGGGCAAGCATGGCAGCGCAACCAACGTCATGCCCGCCGCCAAAATGGCCATCCACACAAGCGACCTGCATCGCACCCTGGCTCGCTTCAACGTGCCTTTCAACTGGCACAGCAAGCACCCCGTCCGCAGTCTCCTCGGTAAGGTGCCTGGCAGTGGCATCGTCTTTGTGCTTTCCGATCTGGTCTCCAGCCGCTGATGCTGCCGCCATGCCTCGGCCATGTCCCATCTGCCAGCCGTGCGACTGCTGTATCTGACTGCGACGCAAGACGACCGTCGCCGCCTGACCGATGCGCTCTTCAAAGCATACTGGGTCGACAACGTCGACATTGCCGACCCGGCCGTTCTGCTCAGCATTGCAGGCTCTGTCCCTGGCGGCGTCCGCTTTGTGTGCCCGCTCACACCAGACGCCCTCAACAGCCAGGACGCGTCTGACCAGCTCCGCGTCGCCACTGCGACGGCGTTTGAGCGGGGTGCACCAGGCGTGCCGAGCTTCTGGGTGTCGCATGCCGTGGACGGCCAGCCCATCCCCAGCCTCTTCCATGGCCAGGATCGCCTGCACTTTGTCGTGTCGGCCATCGAGGGCAGAATGGTTCCGCAGCATCAGGTGATGGACGTGTCGCGGCCATTGGCAAGCCCGCGCAAGCTCACGTTCTTCTGGGATCTGGCCAGTCCCTGGAGCTACCTGGTACGCCGGCGCATCTCTCTCCATGTGGATCTCTTGCGCTTGTCTGTACTTATGCTTGCGCGATCCAGTCGTGGTTGCAGGTTTCGCGACTTCAGCACCAGGCGGGCAGCAACCTTGTCATTGAGCACGTGCCTGTGCTTGTCGGCGGTCTGTTCCGCGAGTAAGCCAGCCGCATCAAATGGCCCTCTGATGGAGCAGCAAAGGATACTGACTGCTCGTGTCGGCAGGATTGGCACGCCTGAAGTTCCTGGCATGGCGGCATCGGCTGCCAAGGTCGCATACAACTCCAAGGATATGGCTGACTGGGTCATGTACTGGAATGGTCTTGACACGAACCGTGGCCAAGAGCCCGTCAAGCTCAATTTCCCGTCCTTCTTCCCCATCCGCTCTGTGCTCCCGCTGCGTATCGCCATCCTCTTTCCAGAAACCACGGATGTCATGTGTAAGTGCAGTTGGCAAGATGCCGCACTGAGAGCGCTGCTGGCATGGCTGACATCAGTGCCCTGCAGTCAAGGCTGCTTGGAGAGACCACATCAATATTGGCGACCCAGCAGCACTTGCCGCGCTGCTCCGTGGCAAGGGGTTTGATGCGGACGCCATGATTGCTGCTGCGTCCGCGCCAACCGCCAAACAGCGTCTTATTGACAACAACAAACGCGCCAAGGATGCCGGGTGCTGCGGCGTGCCCACGTTCCAGATCGACGACCACTCGTCTGGGGCCAGGACCGCCTCGATGTCGTGCTCGATCTGGTTCACGGATGGAAGGCGCCGGCCAGCTCTACATTGCGAAACTTTAGTCTCGCTGAAGGAGTTGTTCACGCTGCATGCTTTTAGCTCGCGATCGCTCGTGTGCGCAATGAAGATGTGAATCCACGGCAGATCTGGCCAAGGCAGGCAGTCTTGTGGCAGCAAACAAAGGAAGCTTGCCCTCTCGACACACACAACACACACGCACGCACAAGGCCGCTTGCAGCCAGCACGTATCTGGCAGCATTCAACAGCCAACGCCGCCAGCCGCCCGCATTCGCCAGTCTTGTGCACAGGGCCGTGCCTCCCATTGAGACGCCCTGCTGCTGCTGCCTGACCAAGCCACCGCGGCAACGTGATCGCAGCGATCAGGACCGGCCCAGCCATGTACCAACAAACACAGCAACAACAGCAACAGCAACAGCAGCAACAGCAGCGACATATGCTATCGCCGACTGGAGGCTTCATGCCATCGCAGCCGCGGACCATGTATGGCATGTCAGGCCCGATGCAGATGACAGCCGTCCCGATGCAGATGCAAATGCAGCCAATGCCGATGCAGATGCCGATGCCCATGTCCATGCAGCCGATGCCCATGTCGGCCCAGCTGTCCGATGCCCCGTTTCTCCAAGCCCCGCCCACCGCCGCCCAGCGACATCAACAGCAGCGCAATCGCGGCGTTGGATTCAATCAACGCCAGGGCCAGCCACTGCAGCCACAGTACGTGGCGGCGTCGCCGTCCCGCATGGCGTCGCTGCCCGCCCAGGGCTTCTTTCCGCCGATCCAGCAGCCGCAGCAGATGCAGGGCAGCCGGAGCAGCATGGGCGGCATGGGCGGCATGCAATCCGTCGCCAGTCTCCAGCAACAACAGCAACAACAGCAGCAGCAGCAACAGCAGCAGTTTGCGTTGCAACAACAGCGCTCGCAGGGAAACTTGGGTCGCAACACTGCTGCTGCCGCTGCAAACGTTTACAACCAGACCCGCTTTCCGACGATGCAGCCGGGCATGTCGGCGTACATTGACCGATCGCCGCAGCAGGCCATGTTCTCGCCTGTTGCCATGGGATCTCCCCAGCAGCAACAGCAACTCCAACTCCAGCAACTCCAGCAACAACAACAAGGCGGTCCACGGCGCGTTCCTTCAAGACAAGAATCACGGGCAGCGTTTGATGCTGGCGCGGATCCGTTCGCTTATGCGGGTGCCAGCGCGTTCCCGGTGCACATGGCCAGCCAGCCGTCTGTGGGCATGTTTCCGCCCCTCGCTGCAGGCACCTACCCCAGCGGCACCGTGTCCATGGCCCCCATCGCAGCCTACCAACAACAACAGCAGCAGCAGCAACAACAACAACAACAGCAACAGCAGCAGCAAAACATGCCATCACAGCTCATGGCGTCGGCATCAACATCCAGTTTCCCGCGGTCGCGGCTCGGCACCGCGCCAGGAGGGATCGCCAGCCGAGCAAGCGAGCTCTACGGTCTCGGCGCCAGCAGCAGCACTTTCAGCACCACGCACATGCCACGCACATCCCTCTTATCGCGCGAGGGCGACGCGATACGCCGGCACCAACGGCGGCTGTCGACGCCGACCGAGCGGCGCGGGTCGCTGTCAACGGCCGAGCGGTACCGCTCCAACCGCTCCATGTCGCTCATGCCGTTTGCGCTCGAGTATGAGCCGTACACGATACGCGAGTACCGCGATCTCAAGAGCCGTGACCAGCATATGCGGTTGCCGCGTGGCCTCGGTGCCAATGATGACGATGAATGGCGGTTACAGGCATGTTGGATGCTTGCTGTTGGGGCGTGATGTGCTGTGCGGCCACGCCACGCCACGCCACGCTGCGTCTGGCTTGTGTGGTGCACGTGGACTAACCGCATGTGGTTGTCGTTGTGTGTGTGTGGATGCATCCTAGTATGAGCGACGAGCGCGTATGCACGACTATGCCGAGCAGATACGTGAGCAAGAGACGCTCGCGCGGTATGAAGGCAAGGCACACCATCCGGGCACGAGCCGCGTTGGACCGCCCGCCCATCGGTTCCAAACGGCCGGGACAAGCGCGTCGGCGAATACTGATGCGGTGTACACCATGGACGGCGGGATGGCGTATGGCGCCTTTGCACCCATGGATTTGGTGAGCTGCGGCTTGACCGGTGTGGTGGCTGGATCGCTGGCTCGATGGCTGACGCTGCTGCTGGTTGGACGCATGCAAACTGTTGGGGACAGTCGGCCGACACGGCGATGTCAGCAGATGCGAGCCAGTATCCCGTGCGGACACTCCCACAACAGCAGCAGCAACTACCATCACCACAATCACAACAACAACAGCAGCAGCAACAGCAACAACAGCAGCAGCAGTCGAGCGATCCGTCTATAAGAACCAAACCTAAAAAGACGTCGTTTACAGCATCAACGAAACCGGCGGGTCCGGCCAAACCCATTGGCGCTGCACTCACAAGGAAGCGGTCCGAGTCCGCCACAACATCAACAGGTGGTAGTGGTGGTGGGGGGCAGACGGACAAGGGATACAGCCAGCAACGCGCAGCAGGGCAGGCAGGGAAGAGCAGCGATCGCGACAAGACGGACAAGGCAAGGACAGAGGCGAGTGGCAGGGACAAGACGGACGCTGATGCGACAACAACAGCACGGCAGGACGCGCCGAACGAGGCGAGTGCGGGAGCGTGAGTGCCGGGAACGCGTTACGGCACATATCCCCCGCCGCCAAGCACATTGGCCAATGAATGGGAAGCTGGTCTTGTTTCAATAAGAGTCGTTTATGTTCACACCGCGTGTTGCTGGCATCGACGCGACTAGCAGCAGCAGCAGCAGCAGCAGCAGCAGCAGCGGAACAGACAAGCAGTCTTGCATCATGAAGGAGTCTGGACAAAGGTGTGTGTGGCGGGGATAACGATGACGATGACGATGATGAGGAGGAGTACGACGGCGACACAACGTCTACCACGCCTGCTGGTTGAACCACCGTTCACAGACACTGCCGACAAGACGGTTGTACCACACAAGCTCCGTGTCGCCGTGCTGCATAAACGCAAACGGATCGCTCATCTGCTGTTCCTGCAGCTGGCGCTCCTGTTCCGTGAGCGTGACCGTCGGGATCTCGTCGAGCGTCTCGGTGCTGAACTCGCTGCGCGTGTCGAAGCTGCCGCGGCGGCGGCGGCTGGGCTGCGACCGCTCGCGCCGGCGGACGCGCGCATCGCGCCACCGCAGAAAGTTGTTTTCCACGAGCACCTCGACGAGAGCCAGACGCTCAGAGTCCATCTGCGCAATCGACAGCACGCCGTTGCGCATGATCATGTCGAGGATAATGTCCTTGAAGTCGCTGTCTTCTGAGACGGGCGGCGCGTATGGGTTGGACGACGCGCGCTTGGCTTGCGGCCGTGTGGGGATGTGGCGCTGGATGTACTCGAGGAGCACGTCTTCTCGCTGGGCAATGTAGTCTGGCCAGCCACACGATGTGCGTCAGTCGTCTGCTCGTGGCGTGTATCAAACGCATGGCGCCATTCGACGGGATGTCCGCTTACCTTGGACCGTCAGGCCCGAGGAGCAGTAGCGCTCAAGCTCGGCCAGGTTGCCGTCAAACGTCTGCACAAACAAGTGCGCAGTCTCTTCGGTGAACTGGCGCGACTCGGGAATGGTTGGGTTGACTTGGTCGAGCAGGTAGTCAATGACATCCAGATCATCGACCGACTCGACAGACCGGTATCGCAGACGCTTGTCAAATCCGTGGACTGATGACAGCCAGGCATGCACAGTGTCAGCAGGGATTCGGCCAGTCCAGCCCAGGCATCTACGCGTCTTACATCGCTTCAGGGCTAGCATGACCGACTTGGACGACGAGCAAAAGATAGTGTCCAGAATGCCCTCTGTCTCGCAGTACAGGAGCCACTGGAACGACGCGTTAAAGGCAGCGTGGATCTCTGACACGGACTCTTGCTGATCGTTGAAGATGACCTGCAGGTTGTCAATGACAAGCAGCGTGGGTCCGTAGCGCGACTTGCCGCGAATGAGGCGCAGCGCCTCGACGACGTGGTCAAAGGACACGGCCGACATGTCGAGCGGGTTGCCGTCGTGATCGTACAGCTGCTCTTGCCGAACATAGTCCATGCCAAACGCGGTTTCGAGCGCCGACGTCCACGCATCGACCAGGTGAGCGGCATTTCCGCGGACAGAGGGCGAGCCGTAGAGCAGCGAGCCGGTGTTTGCAGAGAGCGGCTCGGCGACCGAGGCCAGATCCGAGAACGAGTCGGGCAGATCCAGTTCCGAGGCAGCGGTGGCGGCAGCCTGGGCAGCGCGTTGCTGGATGCCTGCAAAGGCAACCATTGAGTCTGACATGGTGTTTGGCGCGAGCACGTCGTCGAGCTTGAGGTAGATGGCAGGCCGCAAGAGGGCCTGGTCCTGGACATATGCGAGCAGCGCCGATCCCTTGCCGATGCCGGGGCCACCCTCGACTGAGAAGCGCAGCGCCGAGACAGACAGGCACGCAGACAGACGCACAGACGCATCAGCGGTCGAGTCGAGGCATGCTGCAGACACGACGACACTCACCAAGCAGCGGGTGGCGGGCACGCTTGGCGTGGCGGATCTCGGCAATGAGATGCTCTTGCTGGGCCTGGAAGAAGGGCAGGCCGCCGAGCGTGCCGACGCTGGACACGCTGCCGTTGCCCAGCGTGCCGGCTGCTGCTGCGGCCGACGACGACGACGACGGTGCAAGCGTGAGGGGCTTGAGCAGAAAGTCGACGATGCGCTGGACAAAGAGCGAGTGCGGCTCAGACACGGGCACGTCGATGAACGACAGGCGGTTGGACGAGTGCTTGCGGGTGATGGCTGCCGGATGCTGCTGGCTGCTGCTGCTTGCGGCCCGAGGGCGGGCGGTAGTCGGGGCTGGGCAGGTCGTCGTCGTCGGCGTCCTGGCTCTGGCTGCCGTCGACGTGGCGGGCGAAGCGGGCACGGGATGACTTGGATGACTTTGAGCGGGGAGAGCAGCGCAGACGCCGAGAGGATGCCGACCAGCGTGACGGCGGCGACCATGGCGAGCCGCAGCCGCGAGGCGGTCAGCGCATCGCTGCTCGAGGCGCTGGCGCTGCCGGCTGCTCCGCTGGTGCCGGGCCACAGCAGCGACGAGAGCGTGCGCGCCGACGACCGCGCAGACTCAATCAGCGACATTCAGATGGCGAGATGGCGGGATGGCGGGAAGGCGGGAAGGCGGGAAGGCGGGAAGGCGGGAAGGCATCAACGAAGGCGGCCAGACGGCTGCAGGCTGCAGGCTGCCGCGCAGCTGCGTGTGCATGCAGTGCGCTTCGTGCGGCTGCTGTCCAGGCCACGCTGCAGCCTCCAGATCCACGCGAGCCCAGCAGGCACGATCGGCTGGTGCACAGCAGGAGGGCAGCCAGCCAGGCAGCCAGCCAGCCATCCAATCCAGGCAGCCAGGCGTGTGCCAGCGGTGCAGTGCCTGCTGTCGCCTCTGTGTGGCCATGCAGCGATCCACGACGCTCGTGGCGGAACAGCCGCCACTTGCCGCGCCATATGCCATCGCGCTGGGACACGCTGCCCGACGAGCTCAAGAGGCACATCCTCGCGCATACGACGCCGTGGACCCGGTTCCTGTGCGGCGAGCTGAGCGCCGAGGAGCTGCGCACGCTGCCCGACGACGCCAGGCGGGAGCTGTGGCGCGACGTGCTGCGCAGCAACTGGCCGGGCGACCTGGCCGTGCTGCCGGACGCCTGCCTGACCACGGACGACCTCGTGCTGGCGTCGTGCGAGTCCATGCTCGACCGGCTGGCTGCCCGCTTCCCGCAGTGGACCGAGGCCAATCCCATCTACGCCCGCTACGACGCCCGCGGCGACTCGTTTGTGTCCAGGGGCTCGGCAGACATCCAGGACTTTGACGAGCGGCTGATGTTTGAGCGGCATCCCAAGACAGAGCTGTGCCGGCTGGCCCACGTCGCCATGCGCCACGGCTGGTTCGATCGCATCGACTGGCGGTTTGCCGTGCGGCTGGGCGAGCTGGCCATCTCGTACGGCCACGCGGCGCTGCTGGCCCATCTGGCCGGCCCGCTCCAGGCCGTCGACCTGGCCGACTACCGCTGGGTGTTTGCCGTCGAGATGCACTACGGCCATCCGGCCGAGTTCTGGCACCCTGCCATGGACATGGCGGCACGGCATGGCCATCTCGACGTGCTGCAGATGCTGCATGCTGCTGGCAACACCATGTGCACCACGGACGCCATGGACCTGGCTGCTCGGGGCGGTCATCTGGACGTTGTGGTCTGGCTGCACGAGCACGGCTACAGGGGCACGGCCGACGCGTTCGACAATGCCGCGTCCAGCAACCACTTGCGAGTCCTCGAGTGGCTGTACGAGCACGGCTACCGCGGCACACCGCCGGCCATGGACACGACCAGCTCGCTGGCCGTGCTGCAGTGGCTGCACGCCCACGGCTACCACTGCACACCGTCCGCCATGGAGAGCGCTGCGGGCCGCGGCGATCTGGCGAGCGTCCGGTGGCTGCACGAGACGCGGACCGAGGGCTGCACGACGCGCGCCATGGACGTGGCGGCACTCGGCGGCCACCTGCCCGTGATGCAGTTCCTTGACGAGTTCCGCCGCGAAGGGTGCACGACCGATGCGATGGACTGGGCAGCCCACGGCGGCCATCTGCACGTCCTCGAGTGGCTGCATGCCCACGGCAAGCGCGGCTGCACGGATGCGGCCATGTCCAGCGCGGCATACAACGGCCACGTGGACGTGATGCGCTGGCTGCATGCGCACACGCAGTCTGCCTGCACGCCGTACGGTCTGGAGACGGCTGCCCGCAACGGCCACTTTGAGGCGATACGGTTCTTGCACGAGATGGGCACGACCGGCTGGTCAGTGCAAGTCATGGACGCTGCCGCGCACAGCGGCCATCTGGGTCTTGTGCAGTGGCTCCACGCCACCTATGCGCCGAGCATCAGCCAGGCCGCGCTCAGCAATGCTGTCCGCAACGGCCACAGGGACGTTGCCGAGTGGCTCTTGGCCCGCATGCCAGCGACGCAGCGAGTCGATCCGCTAAGTGCAGCCGTGTGGGGCGACCGCTCGACATGCTTGAATGGCTGCACGGCCAGCTGCCCGACGCGGACGCCAGATGGGCCATGTTCTCGGCAGTCCACTACGGCCAACTGGACATGGTCAAGTGGCTGCACCGGCACACGGGGGCGATCCCCATGGGCCAGGATGTGGACGCGGCGTTGGGCAACGGGCATATTGACCTTGTCGACTACTTTGTGCAGCAGGCGTGGTTGCGGCCCGCTATCGCGATGCTGGAACCTGCAGCCCGGCGCGGGACTGGTGGGCCTGGTCGACCGCATTGCTGCCGAGTTTTCGCGGGTGTCGTGGCAGTGCCCGCTACGGACGGTTCTGGCAAGACAGAGGTGGGCAGGCAGTTGGATGAGGATAGGTCCATCCATGTGAACGATCCGGCCGTCGCCAGTGCCATTCTGGGAGCTATGGATGCTGCAGCGGCTGGCGGCCATCTGGAGATGCTGACGCGTCTCGAGCCGTGGGTGGACTGGAAAGCAAGGATGGGCGGACTGGCCCGACGCGCCATTCGCTGCAGACGCGCGGATGTGGTGCAGTGGCTGGCAGGACGCATGGAGTCGATCGAACAGGTGTCTGATGCACTCGAGTACGCAGGAGCGTGTGGCAGCAGCGAGTCTATTGTGTCCTGTCTGCGCGACTGCCATGCCAGACTCGCCCAGTGAGGCACACTGCAAGGAATAAAGATGGACTGCGGACAAGAAGATGTGTGCGCGTGTGTGTTTATAGAGACCAGCACAGGGAGAGGTACAATGCGGTGGGCATCTCAGTCCACTCTGGGCCGTTTCTTCTTGCTGTCCTGCAACCGTTCCAAGCGCTCCAACTCCAAGCGCTCCTCCTCCAAATCCTCCCTGCGAGCCAGCCGCATGCTATGCACCACCCACCACAGGCCATGCCGAGTGTCAGTACACACAGGTCTGCAGGAAACGCTTGCCACAGCACGACGCTCACCTCTGTTTCTCTTCACGCTCTACGCCGGTGAAGCCCACCTCCATGTCCGAGTCGTCCGACTCGTCTTGGTATCTAGCCACCGTTACCGTCACCGTCACGACCGCGAGTAAGCATCAAAGAGTAAAAGTGAGCATGCCAGACACGAGGGCCACCCCCATCATCAAACCACGGGCATGGCCAAATAATCCAAAGCCGTCCAACGCACCTTCTAGGATTGTATCCCATCATCTTGCGAATAACGTCCGAATAGTTCTTTTCGACAAACTCTTGGTCCTGCAGCACCTCGTCCATGTTCTTGTATCGGCGCTGCCGCTCTCTGGGAGCAGGGGCGGCTGGTCTCGAGCCGCCTGCCGCGCTGGATCCAGACAAGGAGGAGCTGCCGGTGCGACGGGGCGTCGGGGATATCGAGCGGCTGCGTGCCATGGGCCTGTCTCTATCATCTAGCCGCGATCGTGGCGCGCTTCTGTCCGTGTCTCTCGCGTCTCTCCTGTCCCTGGGATCTCTAGAGTCCCGCACGTCGCGAGGATCGCGGCCTCGGTCGTTGCGCGCGTCAGGCCGCGGCCGCTGCTCGGAGGATGCGCCAGGCCTTCTTGAGGCATCGGCCGACAGGCGAGACGAGGAAGCGTGGAGGTGAGGTGGTGAGCTGGACCGGCTCCGCTTAGTGGCAGGCAGTCTGGCATCCCTTGGATCGCTTGACCGAGCAGGAGGAGCGTCTCTTCCAGAGAGCGGTCTCTGCGAGGGTCTTGCTGCTGCTGCTGTTGAGGATGCTGCTGTGCTGCTGTTGGGTCTGTCTCGGCTGGGTTGGTTTGCAGATGATGAGGCGGGTGCACCAGACGCTTCTCTCCGCTTTCTGCGCATCTCTTCCTGCAAGTCTTCGATGGACGGCTGGTCGCGTTTGGTGCGGTTGACCTGGATGAGATCAGCGGATGCCGCAGCAGCGGCTTTGGGATGCGTTGGGTTGCGCGACTTGAGAGCAGCAAGGGAGGATGATGCGGGTGCAGCTGGCCGAGACGGTGCAGCCAAAGACGACACGGATGGCTTTGCATAAGAGGGCCGATCCGGTCTGTCGATGCGCTCACTCCTGTCTGATCGGTGAGCAGATGCAGATGCATGTGCAGGTGCAGAGGCTCTGTCACGAGAGTTGAGGCTGCTCTGTGTCTTTTGAGAGTCTTGGCGATGCAACGGCGGGCCAGAGCGAGATGCAGATGCAGACGCGGTTGAAGTGGAGGTGGAGGTGGATGCCGACGAGGAAGCAGGACGCACCAGACGCAGATCGTCTTCGTTTGTCCTGCTGGCCAGCTTCATGAGCTCGGCAAAGGACGGCGGTTTCTGAGCCGGCGGGGCACGGGATGGATGGGATCCCTTGGCATGCCTGTCCGAGCCGTTGTTGTTGCTGTGGATGAGGTCTCTGTCCGAGGCAGGGCGAGAGGGTCGTTTGGACGTGTTGGCGGCAGCAGCAGCAGCAGTGGACGAGGACGGTTTCCGTTTCGAGTCTGCAGAAGAGGGGCGAGACGAGGCAGCCGACGACGGTTTGCGGACTGGCATGCCGCAGGCAGTTGGCAGACGGCAGTTGGCAGATGGTAGGTTGAGGTCGTCGTTGTGGTTGTTGTGGGTTGTAGTCGTTGTGGGATGGATGTCACGTCAGTCTCGACAGCCAGACATGGCAGACATGGCAGACAGCCAGACAGAAGAGAAGAGCAGAGAGCAGAGCAGAGCAGCACGCACACGGCAGGTCGATGGTCGAGGGCAGGGCGGCGGCCTTTGCCTTGAAGTCTGCCAGCGGGTCGAGCCTTGCGGCAGACGACGACGAATACGACGACGACATGTGGCAGGCCAAGAACAATAACGAAGGAAATTCGAAGGAAATCCAGGTCAAATTCCAAACCGAACCTTTCCACACGCACCACACGCACGCACCCCAGCCCCGCATGGATCTGCACGGTGCCGGCTCGCTCCTGGACAAGCTGCAGCAGCAACTGCACCCGCAGGTGAGCCATGGTCGCTGGACCGTGTTGGTCGCTGGTTGTCGCTGGACAGTGCTGGCCATGGTCGTTGGAGAGAGGGACAGAGAGAGAGAGAGTGCCAAGAGAGAGAGCCAAGAGCCAAGAGAGCGGAGGCTGGCTGTGCAGCAGCCGCAGAAGCCGCAACAGCCGCAGCCGTTCCCTCTCGCCCCCACTCGCTCGCTCCTCTCGCTCTCTCGCAGGTGGGGCGGCACTCTCGGGCACTCGCGGTCTCTGGGAGCACTCTGGCAGCAACCACAGACGCAACAGCCACTCCAAGAGCAGCAGCAGCAGCAGCCACTCCAGCAGCAGCCACTCCAACCAGCAGCCACTCCAGCAGCACCCACACCACAGACGGTCTGGATCACGGGAGAGCAGCAGCACCAGCACGGGAGAGCCGCCTCTGGATCCTGCCTGTCTGCCACTTGCCTGCCACTTGCCTGGCTGGCTGCCTTGTGGGAGTGCGGCAAGGGCACTGCCTGTAGGGGCACTGCCACCTCTCTCTCTCTCTCTCTGTCTGTCTGTCTGTCTGCACACACACACTGCCCACACACTGCATACTGCATACTGACCCACTGCCCACTGCCACCTCTGCCACCTTTGCCGTGCCTGATTCTGCCTGCCTGATTCTGCCGCTTGTGCGCCTGTCGCTTGTCGCCTGTCGCTTGGCTCTTGGCTCTGCCACTCGACTGCTCGACTGCTCGCTCGCTCGCTCGACGCCTCCAACCACGACAACCAACCACACTCGCACACATACGACACTCGCACTCTTACGACACCCGCAGTCGCCCGCAGACCCCACCGGCCACGACCCGCAGCTGCCCTCGCTCTCGCCCACCCCCTCGGCCTCGCTCATGGACGCCCCTGCCCCCGTCGACTTGGACGCCCCGTCTGCCTCTGCGCCTCTTGCCGCCAAGCACTCTGCCAACGGTCCCTCTGCCCGCATCGATCTCGCCAACCAGGACGCCTTCCCCTCGCTGCCCCTGTCTGCCGCCCGCCCCGTCGCGGCCGCGTGGCGTCCGGCCTCGGCATCGGCCACGGCCCACAACGCTGCCTCGGGCTCGGGCTCGGGCTCGGCCTCTGCTTCGGCTGCTTCGGCCTCTGCTTCTGCTTCTGCTTCTGCCGGTGCCCGTGTCACTGAGCGCTTCGAGATCCCGCACCACATGCAGGTGCGTCTTGGTGTTGCCCTGCTGCCCTCTCCCCTCTGCCCTTAGGCCTCTCTTCTCGCAGCCCACAACGCTGACTCTTCTTCCATCCATCCATCTACCGACTCTCCAGCTCAAGCAGCAGCTCGGCAAGCAGTCGTCGGCCTCGGAGGTCTGCAAGCTCATCATGACCCGCCACGCCACGTCCATCGAGCTGTCGACCAACAAAAAGTCGGGCACGCTCACCGTCATCATCTCGGGCAAGCCCGACGCCGTCCGCCAGTCGCGTCGCGAGGTCGTCAACGGCCTAAGCATCCAGGTCCGTGCACACTCTCGTGTCTTGTATTCTATATCTCTATCTCTCTCCTATACTGACCCTACCCCCTCCCCCTCCCCCTCCTCCCAAACGTCCAACAGATCAACCAGCAAATCTCCATCCCCGCCTCGGTCCGCCCCTTCCTCGTTGGCAAGGGCGGCTCGACCCTCAAGGGCATCACCGCCCGCACCCTCACCACCATCCAGCTGCCCAGAATCGAAAAGTCGGCCGCCGACGAGCCTGAGCCCCCCGTCGTCAACGACCCCGACGCTGAGCTGCTCGTCACCGTCACCGGCGACGCAGAGGGTGTCGCCGCTGCCCAAAAGGAGATCGAGGCCATCGTCGCCTCCCGCTCGAGCAGACACATCTCGCGCGTCAAGGTCGACCGCTCCTTCCACCAGTTCATTGCCGGCCCCTCCTCGTCTGCCCTCGACGCCTTCCTGGCCGACTACGGCGTCAAGGTGCACATGGTGCCGCTCGACGCCCCCGTCTCGGACGAAAAGAACCTGGACGAGCTCGTGCTCATTGGCGAGCGCTCGGCCGTGCTCGAGGTCCAGGCCAAAATCCTCGAGACCTACGACGAGCTCAAGCGCTCGACCCGCACCCTCGCCATCCCCATCAAGAAGAAGCAGCACCGCTTCATTGTCGGCCCAAAGGGCGCCACGCTGCAGGAGATCTTTGCCAGCACAGGCTGCTTTGTCCAGGTGCCGCCCGCCGCTGACGACAGCGAGAGCGTGATCGTGCGCGGCCCAGAGACCATGCTCACCGTCGCCCTCCAGCTCGTTCTCGAAAAGGCAAACTCGACCCTGATCGACGAGCTGCCCGTCGCCACCTTCCTGCCCGCGACCCTCAACCCGCACCTGCTCATGCGCTTCATCTACACCAAGGAGCGCTCGCTCATCAAGGCCATCGAGACTGACCACAGCGTCAGCATCTACCAGCAGAGCATCGAGTCGGACAAGCCCGCCGTGCTCGAGATCCAGGCCAAGCTCAAGGACCGTCTCGCTGCGGCCCGTGCCGCCCTCATTGCCCTGCTCAAGGACAAGGGCCGCACGCTCTTTATCGGCACCGTCGACATCCCCCGCGGCCTCCATGCCTTTGTCGTTGGCAAGGGCGGCCAGAACATCACCAAGCTCAAGGCCAAGAAGGAGTGGGCCGGCCGTCTCTTGGACGTGGTCGTGCCCGCCGAGGCCGACGACTCGGACGATGTCATGCTGGTCATCAAGCGCGACGCGGCCATTGCCTCGCTCGCTGCGTCGGACAAGGACGCCAGCGCGCTCCTCGAGCTCGTCAAGAAGGACATTTTGGATCAGGCCACGCTCAGCGCGGACCTTGTCACGACCGTGGTCAAGATCGACACCAAGTACCACGGCCGTCTGATTGGCTCGGGTGGCGCGACCCTCAAGGAGCTTCTCGCTCCCTTTAACGGCGCTGTCTCGGTCAAGTTCCCTGCTGTTGCTGCGTCTGCATCTGCGTCTGCTCCTGCAGAGACGGCTGCCCCGTCCGGATCGGCCAAGAAGAACGGCGCCAAGAAGGAAGAGGCTGCTGACCCCTCGGCTGTCGTCATCAAGGGCCCCAAGGAGGACGTGGCCAAGGCCACGCAGGCCATTGAAAAGTTTGTGGGCGAGTGGCGCCACCTCGAGATCATGACGTCGTTCAGCGAGACGCTCACCGTCCCCAAGGGCTACGCCGCGCGTCTGGTCGGCAGCGGCACGCCTGGCGGCATCGGCTGGATCGCAAAGGCCATCCGCGAGCAGTTTGCCGCCAAGACGCTCAAGCTCGGTGCAACGGACAAGACGTTTGAAAAGGACCTCACCGCCACGGCCGGCGTGCTCTACCTCTCGGCCGAGGTGACGCCTGCCGGTGCCGACAAGGAGACCATTGTCATCAGCGGCCCCAAGACGTTTGTGGCTGCGGCCAAGGAGATTGTCTCCGAGCGTCTGCAGAAGCTGCTCGACACGGCCGAGATCCAGGTCAACCTCTTTGACGAGGTGTCGGCCGAGGCCCGCGCTGTCCTGGCCGACATGGGCGCCGAGCTCAAGCAGACGATCCTCCGCCGTCTCATTGGCAAGGAGGGCAAGAACATCCGCCGCCTGTCCGAGAAGCACGGCGTCTTTGTGCGCTTTGCAAAGTCCAAAAAGCCCGACAACGACGACGACGACAATGTGGGCGAGGACGATGTCACGGACGACGCTGCCGACCGTGGCGCTCTCACGATCCGCGGTGGCAAGTCGACCGTGGGCGACGCCAAGCGCGAGTTTGTCAACTTTGTCCAGCAGGAGGCCCTCCGCTCGTACCGCACCACATTCCGCTTTGCGCGCTCGTCGCTCCCGCACGTTGTGGGCCGTGGCGGCTCGCGCATCGCCAAGCTCAAGGAGGACCACGACGTGCGCATCGACCTCAACGACGACTACGAGACGGACGAGATCGAGGTGGTCATTCAGGGTGCCAAGGCCGGCTGCCTGGCCGCCAAGAAGCAGATTGCCGAGGTCGTGGACGACCTGGTCAACGTCAAGACGGTCTCTGTGCCCGTGCCCTCGTACCTCCACCGCCTCGTCATTGGCTCCGCGGGCTCCAACATCCGCAAGGTCATTGACGCGACCGGCGGCCAAGAAAAGGTCAAGGTGCACTTCCCCAAGACCGACGAGGAGGACCAGGAGGTTGTTGTCGTGACGGCCCACCCGGACAAGGTCGACTCGGTGGTTGAGCAGCTCCACAAGCTCGTTGCCGAGGTTCTGACCACCAACGACCGCGGCGAGACGCTTGCATCGACCTTTGAGAAGATCCACACGGCCGAGACGGCCGAGGCCACCGAGACGTTTGCCGTCCCCAAGGGCGACGTTGCGTTTGTGCTCGGCAAGGGCAAGGAGACGCTCCTTGACCTCATGCGCCGCCACGGCACCACTTTCTGGCTCCAGGACGAGGAGACGCAGGTCACCGTCACCATTGCCGGCGGTGCTGGATCCGCCGACAAGGTCAAGCAGGCGCTCAAGGATCTCCAGGTAGGGGCTCGTTGGGCCCAGCTGTTGCCATTGGGTTGGCCGTGTGGTATGGTGTCTGACCAATCGCGCTGACTTTGCATTCAACAACAACAGGGCAAGCAGCGCGTCAGCAAGACGGTTGCCGTCCCCGCCGAGATCCTCGAGATGCTGGCCGAGGCTGACGCCAACAGTGAGCGCATCCTCGAGGCGCTCCGCGACACGGTCCGCCGTCTCCGCACAGAGGCCAACGTGACGGGCGAGCTCTCTGCCGGTGCCGAAAAGGGCAAGGAGGGAAGCACGATTGTCATCCGTGGCGACCAGCAGCGCGTCAACGCTGCTGTCAAGCTTGCTGGACGTCTGCTCACCGAACTGGTACGTGACGCCGCTGGTGCCTGTGGACGGTTAGGCCCCCCCCCTCTCGTCACTCACATTTATGTGCGCTTTGCCGTTGACAGAAGCAAAACAAGTACTTTGTGCGCTTCAACATCGATGCGGCCTACAGCCCCCACATCATTGGCCGTGGCGGCCAGACCATTGCCCGCCTGCGCACCGAGACGACGGCAGTCGTGGACGTGCAGCGCACGAAAAAGGCTGGCGGACAGGACACGATTGTCATTCGCGGTGCCACGCAAGAGGTTGTGGATGCTGCGCAAAAGGCCGTCATGGACCTGATCAACGAGCAGGGCGAGCGTCTCAAGCGCGACGCGGAGCGCAACCAGCAGCGCGCTGCTGCCGCTGCTGCTGCGGCCGCTGCCTCGGCTGCTGCCCAGGCACAGGCGGCTGCCCCGGCCGCATCTGCCTCTGGATTTGGCGCTCGCATTGACGATGACGAGCCTGCACCTGCTCAGCGCTCGCAAGGCGTTCCCGGCTACGTGCCCCCAGGCTACGGCGGCCGCAACACGAGCAACAGTGCGGCGGCCATCAAGGTCGCCTCTGCAGTCTCTGGCTCGGCCATCTCGTTCGAGTCGCAGCAGTCGACGCGCCTCTTTTCGGTGACGCGGTCCGAGGACGCTGGCTGGCAGGCGGTCGCCAAGAAGGGCGGACGTGCTGGCGCTGCGGCTGACGAGGCTGCGGCTGTCGTGGGTGCTCCTGCCTCTGCGTCTGCGTCTGCCTCTGCGTCTGCTGCCGTGGCTGGCGTTGTCGGTGCGGACGCGTCGGCCAAGAGCAAGAAGAAGAAGAGCAAGAACAAGAAGAAGAAGGCGGGCGATGCTTCGGGTGCCAATGGCGCTGCGGACGAGGAGGATGACGAGGAGGACGCGGTTATTGTTGCTGCCCCTACCCCTGCCCCTGCCCCTGCCCCTGCCCCTGTCCCTGCTCCTGTCCCTGCTCCTGCCAAGGTTGCTGCGCCTGCCAAGGCTGCTGCTCCTGCTCCTGCTCCTGCCAAGGCGACCCCTGCACCTGTTGCAGCCCCTATCGCCAAGGCAGCCCCTGTCGCTGCCGCCGCTCCGGTCAAGGCAGCTGCCCCGGTCAAGGCCGCTGCACCCGTTGCTGCACCTGCACCTGCACCCGTCAAGGCCGCGCCAGTCAAGGCTGCACCGGCCCCTGTGCCCGAGCCCGAGGATCTCACGGTTGCCGACGAGGACGACGGCTGGCAGACGGTCAGCACCAAGCGACCCAAGTCCACGACGGCTGCCCCCTCTGGAGCAGCAGCAGCAGCAGCAACCGCCGCAGCAGCCGCAACAGCCAATGGCGGTGGCGAGTCGACGGCGGCCAAGAAGAAGAAGAACAAGAAGAAGAAGAAGAAGGCTGCGGCCGGTGCTGCCGACGAGGCGGACGACGCGGAAGGCGATGATGTGGACGCGTAATGTGCCATGAGCGTGTTTTTGTGTGTGATGTGGCCGGTTGTGCACTGTCTCTCTCTCTCTCTCTCTCTCTCTCTCTTGCCCACGCACGCGCGGTCCGATGCTTTGACTACCCTCCTTTGATCACCCGTAATGAAGGCCCTGTTTTACAGATGGTGTCTTGTCGTTTGTGGTTGTTGTTGGTATGCGTCCTGCCTGCCTCGTGTACGACCGCACTCGGCGGCCTCTGCTCCGACAGATGGGATTGCGTACCATGCCATGCCGTGATCGGTGGAGGCTGTTTGTTGTTCCGCTTCGGCAGCAACTCCGCTGCAGGCCTGTGGATTGCCCGCCGCTGTCGCGCTTTGCCCAAGACACCACCCGGCCGTCGCACCCCCTCGTGCCCGCAGCCTGCAAGCCTGCGAACCAGCATCGGGTAGCATCGGGTAGCCAGCAGCGGGACGCATCGGGACACTCGGACCAGCAGCAAGCGCATACCCACTCGCCTGCCTGCCGCCCGGTTCTCGCTGGGCCACGATGGGCGACAGACACGATGCTGGCAATGGCAGCAGCATTGGCAATGGCAATGGCAGTCACGGCAGCAAAGCCACGGCCACCTCGGGCCTCGGCCCTGGTCCTGGTCCTGGCACACTGCTCGGCCGTGCCGCTTCTCCCCACGCCCACGCCCACGTCCACACTGCCGCACCCCCATCGACGCCTCGCTCGTCCGCTGCGTCGCGCTCCAGACGCCGCCCGTCGTTTCCCGCCATCACTGACTCGTCATTACCCGCAGCATCCGCGCCGTCCATCCAGCTGCTCTCCTCTGCTTCGTCATCTGCTTCCCCATCGCCGCCGCCATCCGCCTCTGCCGCTGCTTCTGCTTCGGCCGCTGCTTCTGTATCGTCGCGCGCAAGCACCGCCGCGCTAGTCTCGCCTGCCCAGCCGCTGTCCAAATGGCGCGCCGACCTTTCGCTTACACGGCCGGCCGCCGTTGACGCTCGTGGTCGCTCGTGCTCGCTGTCAAAGTCTATGCCTTCGTCGTCGTCGTCATCGGCGTCGTTCTCATCGTCGTCATCGGCCGCTGCTGCCACATGGACACCACCGGCGACACAAGCACGCCAGCAGCATGGTGCGCCGAGTTACGCGTCTCCAGCATCTCGCATCCAGCCAAGCCAACCGTCGAAGCAGCAGCAGCAGCAGCAGCAGCACAAACACGTGTCTCTGTCGCGATCCATGTCGCCGCTCCGCCCTCCCAGCCATGCTGCTGCCCAGTCGTCGCAGTGGCTGTCCCAGTCCCACTCCTTCCCTCCCCAGCAGCCTCATCCGTTCCAGCAACCAGCGCCACTCCGACCACGAGACCCTTACCAGTCTCTGATGGCCTCGTCGTCGCTGCCGCCCCATGATCTCTCGACACCCCAGGATGTGCCGTCACCGGTCGCCCATCGCCGATCCCTGTCAACACCAGCGACACCGTCCTTGTCTGGTAAGCACCCCCACAGGAACCGCGGCTCTACAACAGACGCTGCAGCAAGCATCAGCACCGCACCTGCTGTGCCGTCAAACGCCAGCCGGTCATCGTCGTTTGATGATCCGACCATGGCGTCGACCACTGTATCTGCAACAACATCATCAACAACAACAACAACGACGTCGCAGTCGTCTCGGCGGCAAAGGGCACTCTCGCTGCGGTCCGAGATCCACAGTCTGGTGACTGAGCTCGGAGTGCCCAGCAGTGCTGGTGCGAGCGGGTTGACCGGCCGCGCCGTGGGGCCAAAGACTGGTCCGATCAAGACGAACGCGCTTCCGTCTATCCCTTTCAGGGGCAGAGGAGCAAGCACGGTCAGCAGCGACGCCAATACGGATCAGCAGCCGCAGCCGCAGCCGCCAGCCGAGTCGAGCCACGAGAGTGATGCTGACCTGTCCACTTTTATTGAGCTCCTGGCAACGTCAGTGTCCTTGGACCCTGACTCTGTCGCACCCGCATCCGTCTTGCCAGTCTCGCCAGTCTCACCGAGTGACCACACAGACGATCACCGCCAGAGCCCTGAAAAGACGTCGCTGGTGCGGGAATGCGCTGGCAAGCCTGGCGTGCATGCTGTGTGGCCAAGCACCCTTGACCGATCGGCCGACTCGATCGATGGCATCCACACCAAGATCGACGACACGCACTTTTCTGCTCGTGACACGGTCGCGTCACCTACACGGGCCAGTCCTGCCAGTCTGTTCACTCCAGCAAGCCACGCATCCCACACATCACATGCGTCCATCCAAAAGGACCAGGAAAAGCTGGCGCAGCGCGCCAAGCAGGAGCAAGAGTGGTTTGCCTTTTTCCAGTCGCTGCCATACTTTTACGCAACGCCTGCAACCGAGCTGCGCGATCTGGTCAAGTGCTGCACGCCGCTGATCACGCCCATCGGGAAACCCATCTGTCCCGACCCGTCCGGCACCGACACGGGCACGCACATGTGTTTCCTGCTGTCGGGCCAGGCGACCATCACGCGCAGTGTCCAGGTCCAGGAGCCGCTGCAGAACCCGTCGCCGCTGTCGACCCTCCTGGCCAAGCTGAGCAGCAAGCCGTGCTGCGAGCCGCACGTGCCCGGCACGCTGGCACGCCCCGGTTACGAGGTGGCCGTCAAGCATGTCGCGGCCGGACAGGCCGAGCCTGGCATGTTTTTCCCGCTCCTCGGTGCACACGATGCTGAGAGCATCGACCTGCAAGTGCGGCCGGGCGTCACGCGCGCCAAGGTCGATGCCCTCATCGCCGTGCGGCAATCGCGTATCGATGCCATGCTCGACGAGCTCGGCCAAAGTGGTGGCAGCCGCTCGCGTAAAGTTCTGCCCCATATCCACGACTTTGTCGACGAGCGCGATGTCGCCGTCGTCGCCCAGATGCGGTGCATGGCGCTCTGTGTGCGCCGCGATGACCTGCTGGGGTGTCTCGGTCGCCCGGCCATTGACGCCATGTGCGTGTACGGCATGGGCGATACGCCGCTTGGCATTTCGCTGCGCCAGTTGCAGGAGGCGTATATACGCGGCGAGGCGATGAACGGCTTCCGCAAAGCCGTCCGCTCGCAAGTCTACAGCAACAGACCCGAATGAATGTGCATGTGTGTATTCTTGTATCTGTGCGTATTTGTGTATCTGTGGTTGTGCACGCGTATCTGATGCCCCAAACGAGTCGTGGCTCCAGTGTCCGTGGTGCGTGGATATGGACTGCGATCCCACACATGGCTATTCGGTGGATTACAGCAGTTTGCCACAACACAGCCATGTCGAGCAGGAGCGGTCTGCCCAGCTTGACGGCATCGCATGGATCACCTGCCAGCTCTTCTGCTCGCACGGGCCACACACAGGATCTCTCAGAGAGCAACAACAACAGCAACAGCAGCAGCAACGCCGCTAGCAATCCTGCTGGCCGCCGCATACCGACCGTCCTGCCGAGTCTCTTGTCGGCGCCGAGAATGGTGGCCGACACCATGCTGCATGCCAACAATGCAACAACATCAACAACGCCACCGGCTGCATCCGGGCCGTCGTCGGCGCACTCGGCACCGATCTCTGCAGCTGCCACCACTACCAGCAGCAGCAGCGGTCATGGAAGCAGCGGCCACGGGCACGGGCCTCGCTTGCACCGGCATTCAAAGGGCCCGCAACAGGCACCGCCAGATGCGGCCACAACAAACGCGCATTCTGGCGACGATCAGGGCACCGGCGCCAAAAGCACCGCCGTCGCCACCACCACTGCCGGCAGCGATGAATCACAGCGGCAAGTATCGGCCGGCAATGGCACCAGCACGGCCATCGGACAGCGATCGTCAGCAACAAGCCATCCCGTCCCAAGCACGACCATCACCGCAGCAAACACAGCCACACCGCCTCCAACACAACGGCAAAGCAGGTTCCAGACCACCGCATCTGCATCGTCATCGTCGCCGGCGTCCGCATCGCCATCGCCCAGTGGCCTGCGCGGCAACCGCAAGATGCCGCTCCTCGACACCCTCCGCACGCGCAACATTGTCGACAAGGGCGATACGCTGGCCCATATTTCGGACGCGGATCTCGTGTCGGCGTCTGTGCCGCGCTCGCCGCGCTCGCCCATCGACGCCAAACGGCCGCGGCCGCTGTCGTTCAATGATAGCCCGCTGTCCAAGGGCGTTCGGTCGGGCACGGCGTCTGTTGGCTCACCGACCGTGGCTGTGCATAGCCAAGGGCCGTTTTTCGCTGGGCTGCATGCGTCGGCTGCTGCCGGCAGCGGTAATAGTGGTGGCGGTGGCAGTGGTGCACAAGGGGCGTCGGATGCACCTCAAGCCGCGCAAGTGCCGCCGACTCAACCGGCCAGTGTGACAACCGATCAGCAACCGCAGCAACCGATGCTGTCCTTGTCGTGTTCGTCGCCGCGTACCCTCGGACGCCGTAAACCCAACATGCCGGCTGGCACTTCGGCAGTGCGCACGAGCTTCTCGGCGACTGGCGCGATAGACGAGCTGGCGCTGTCAAAGAGTATGGGCCGATCGTTGGCCGAGACGCACGAGTCCAAGCGGTTGTCTCGCAGCTCCAATGCAGGCACAAGTGGTGACATGGACGAGCATGTGCATGCTGCTGGGATGAACGCCGCCATGCCGCCCGCGTCCGTGTCCCATGACCCGCCGGCATCGACTGCCGTGCACGCGGCCACCCGCAATCGGTCAAGCAGCGGCGATGAACCAGATAGCGAGCCTGCGGTCGAGCCTGGTGGCAAGCCAGCGTCGTCGTCGTCTGCAGCGGATCGTCGGATCATGTTTGCACGAGCCAAGGGCAGCAGCTTTGGTGGTTCGACAGCCAGTGGAGCTGGCGGCAGTCCGAGTACCAGCCCCAGCCTGCCGGTACGCGCGCTGCGGCTCGCCAACCCAGCTGCAGGCCGCTCCATGACGCAGTTGAATGCGGCTGGGACTGGGAAAACGTCGGCATCGGGCAGCAGCGATGCTGGCGTCGACGGTGCTGGCGGTTCTGGCAGTGCTGGCGATGTGCAGCATGCTGATGCCGATACCGCCAGGACATCTACTGGCGGCGGCGGTGGCCTGGTCGTGATGCGGCCGACTGCCGAAGCCCTGTTGGCGCGTTCGATGAACAACAAGTCGCTTCTCAAGGCGATTGCTGCTGCTGGATCCAACACCGAGCTGCTCAAACGCGCCTCGTCGCAAAGCGGGCTCGGGCTGCGTGCATCGCCCGGAGCAGCAAGTGTGCCGTCATCCGCTTCAACGGCAGCCACAAGTGTTGGTGCACAGACTGCTAGCACCGTGACGGGATCGAACGACCCAAGTGGCGGCCCGGATACCGCCGGACGTCGCAAGCTGCAGCCTCGCACCATCTTGCCGTCTCGCACTGCAACCGACACGGATGCCGAAGATTACTTGCGAGATGCTCGGAATGCGCTCGCTGGAGGCATTGCTGCGAATGCACCGGATCAGGCGGATCAAGCCCAGTCGACATTGCAGATGCAGGCGTCTGGATCAAATGCGCTTGCGTCGACTGGCGGCGGCGGTGGCAGTGGCGGCAGCAGCCCATCGGCAAGCCCGCAAATCAGCTCATTGGGCAGACCGCGAGTGCAAGACGGCCAAGCCAATCCAGCAGCAGTAGCAACAGCAGCAACAGTAGCAGAAACAGCAGCAACAGCGACGCCAGCACAGAATGCGGCAGACAAGCGCGAGCTGTTTGGACGGCCAAAGTCGGCATCAGGCAGCTCGTCTCTGCTCAACTCGAACACAACGTCACCAACTCTGTCGCCACGCACACGACGCAACACTGGCGCCAACCGCGACGCGGCAGCAGGCTTGGACACTGAGCTCGCGAGAACGGGCAGCACCAAGTCGGAGATGTTCAAGACCTTTCGCGGCAAGAACGGGCTCAGCAAAGAGCTTGCGATTGCACTCCAGAACGCACTCGAGGGCACGGCCTTGATGGACGGACCCAAGGTCGTCAACCACAAGGAAGAGCTCATCCGACAGCGTGCACGGAACCAGTGGGCGTTTGCATTGACGCGTGTGCGGGACCAAGTGCGCAAGACGCATGTCGCCAAGGAGGCGTTTGTGCCGACCAACGTGGACGTGCTCACGATGCTCGCCCAGCTCAACAAGGAGGCGACAGAGGCCCTCAACCATCTGCGCGGTGTTGGAGTGCCACAGAGCGGGCTGTCGGAGACAGAGCGCATCAAGACCATGGCTCGCATCATCCGTGTGCCGTGGGAGCTGCGCACCGAGGCCCAGTCACGGTCATTGTTCAACATGCTGGGCCAGCTGCCTGCCTTTTCGCGCTTCTCTGCCAACGTGCGCCAAGAACTGCTCAAGTACGTCAAGTTTGACGAGCTCGGGCCCGGCCGCATCATCATCAAGTCGGGCCAGATGTGCATGTCTTGCTACGTGATTGTCGTGGGCAGCTGCATCGCCAAGGCCGACCACCAGCTTGACTCGGCCGGCGTTCCCATCGTCGCCCCGCCGTACAACCTCACCAGCGGCGCGTCGTTTGGCGAGTTCTCGCTGTCGTCCGACTCGGACAAACGCACCGTGACCGTGACCAGCCTGACGACATGCTTCCTCCTGCGCTTCGAGCGCGACGACTTTAAAAAGGTCATGCTCAAGTACGCCAACAAGGAGCTGAATGCGCGCGTGACGTTTCTGCGCACCGTGCTGGCCTTTGAAGACACGCCCGACGACGTCCTGCAAGCCTTGTCGCGCGTGCTGCAGCCATTGACCATCGCCCCCGATGCCGTCATTGTCGAAGGCGGTGCACAGGACTTTGTGTACTTTGTCAAGAACGGCCAGGTCAAGGTGTTTCGCGAGATTCCGTTTCTCAAGGACCTTTCGGCGGCCGAGGCATCGGCGGTCCAGGCAGCAGCTTCCAAGGCCTCCCATGCGGCCGGTGCCCCGCATACACCGCCCGTGACCACAGAGAGTGCCCACGGCGCCGTGCCGTACCGGTATGGCGATCCCTACAACACGGCGACGCACAGGCTCGTCAAGCTCGCGTTGGCGATTGGCGACATGGTGCCCGGCGACTTTTTCCCACGGCTGCACATGACGCCGACGGACGCGCTCGACTTTCGCGTGCAGGGCGTCCCGCCGAGCAAGCTGGGTATCCTCATGGCGGCCGTCGAGTCGCGTGGAGCCAAGAGCGACGCGCATCCAAAAGTCGATCTCGCCCTCTCGCTACACATGGGTTCGTTGCCCGCGGGATCTGTCGGCCAGACACAAGGGTCACCGTTCTTGCAGCCGGCTGGCCAGTCGGCCAAACAGCAGCAACCACCACCACCACCACAGCAGCAGCAACAGCAGCAACAGCAACAGCCAACCGGTGGGACATTTGCAAGCTATTCTGAGCTGGAGCGGTTTGCAGGGACGCTGGACATTCGGGTGGTCGCGCCGCAGCGGTGCGAGTGTTTCCGCATTGCAAGGTTTGACTTGGTTTCGACGGTGGACGAGGCAACGCTGGCGCGACTGTGCAACCCGCGCTTTGAGGGCATGCTTGGCGTGGACATTGAGACGATCCAGAAGGCGTACTTGAACCAAAAGGCTTGGAAGGACATCAAGGGGGGACTTGTGGATAAACGAAAGTAATGAAGATGTGAATGTATGGGGGCCAACAGCGTGCGGCGAAGCAGAAGAAAGGGTTGAAGCGCTCGCAGATGCCAGCAATGGATGGATATGTATGAGGGGGCTTTACTACGTGCTGGCGTGCAGACAGGTGCGGTTCCACGAGTCAATCGTGTCGTTGACCACTTGGAACTTGGACAGCGTGTTGTGTCCAGCATGGGCGACTTCCAAAAACCAGACCGGTGATGCTGGGTCCGCCGGCGCGTCAAGCGACCACAGATCGCCTTCCTCGGGCGACAGTTCGGTCACGATCACGTCTGGCAGCTCGCGCGCCGAGAACTTGAGCGGCGAGCGGCGCAGCTGCCAGTAGCCATCGTCCTGTACCAGCTTCTTGCCGATGCGACCGCCGGCCGCTTCGAGGAAGAGGGCTCGTCCTTGCCACGGCCGAATCTCAAAGTCGGCCTTTCCGTGAATGATGAGGATGGGCGCTCGGATGGATCGGATCTTGTGGACACTGTCCCATCGGTCAATCATGCGCGACTTTATCCACTTTTCGCCCACGTGCCAGCCTCGGAAGGGAGCAAGAAGCGGCACCATGGGGTACCCGATGGCCGCATCGCCAATGGACGCATATGCAGACAGGAGAACGAGACCGCCAAACACTGGCTTTGGAGACGACTTGAAGCGGGTGGTGAGGTAGTAGGCCAGATCCGTCGCGACGCCTGTTCCCAGCGAGTGGCCAACGAGCACAATCTTGGCTGGCGGAACACCACGCGCCACCAGCCAGTCGTACGCGGCAATGGCATCCAAGGCGACCGTCGACTCGCGGGGAAATGCAGGAGACGAGTCGCCAAAGCCGCGGTAGTCGATGGCCAGAACATGGTGGTTGGATCCAAACCCAGTCATCATCTGTGCCGTAGCGAGCATGTCAGCGTGTCCAGAGGACTCTGGCCAATAGCAGCGGCAGGAGCCAGGATCTCGCCCACCTTGTAAAAGTCGTTGCGGTGGAAGGTGGCTCTGTTGCCAGCATTGCCGTGAAAGTACAGGTAGACACGCTCGGCCGACTTGAGCGACAGATCGGCGTGGTGGTGCGACTGCGAGTCATCTGTGGCGGACAGGACGCCAGGTCTGGGCAGAGGGGCAGCACGCCGGGGCAGCACGTGCCACGCGCCAAGCGTCAGGCCGTCGCTCGTCTTGATGTACACGGACCGGACGCCGCCGGCTGCACGCAACAGCCAGACAGGCAGCCAGGCAGCCAGGCGGTCAGGCAGCCAGGCAGTCAAGCAGCCGGTCAGTGCTCTGCTGCCACACATGCACACACCAGCAGGCCGAGGGCAGGCGGGCATGCTGCAAAGCCAGGACTCACTGCGGTAGCCAAACGACTCTGCGCCGCCCTTCCAGTCGACAAACAGCGGCCAGTTGAGCCAGTTGAGGTAGATGACGAGCGACTGGCACGGGAATGGCCACAGCAGCACGGCTGCCAGCACCGTCTGTCATGCACGTGTCAGTCCTGCCTCGCCAGCCCGTCCTCGCCCAGCGCGCCAGGCGTGCCATGTGCCACATACGCACCAGATAGACGAGTGCAGCCAGCGACACCACAAAGAGAATCATTCCTGTGGCCAGCGCATCATGCCATGACCTGCGGAGTCAGCGGCCTGCAAGGACGGCCAGCGGGCGAGGGGCAAAGGGCATCCACAAGCACGCCACCTTCAAACTACTTGCGATGAGGCCGATCCGGAAAAGTCCAATATATCAATGAAAATCTCACAGTGGAATGCAAGTCACATGACAGCACGTGACTTGGGACCGTCATGCAATGCTGATGCCAGTGCAGTGCGTCTGCGTGGCTGGATCGTGGCCGCCTGCACGGTGCGGCAGGTGCAGCAGCGTCTGGGGCAGGCATCGCGCGACGTTGCTGTGCATGCATCGTGCAGCCAATCGGAGCCCGGCCTTTAAGCATCGGCTTCGAGAAAATACTTTTGCCTCCGCGGATTTAAGCACAACAAAGCATGGCACGCCTCAGAGTCGTGCCGTTGGACGACGACTCGGCGGGTGTCAACGCCAATGGCAACACCAACGTCAATGGCAACACCAACACCAACGTCAACGGCGGCAGCAGCAGCGCCGACAACGCCAACGCCAGCAGTGGCACCAGCCCTGCAGGCGGACTTGCGAGCGGCACCGCTGACCATCTCCGCCCGCCCGCCACCAGCACCGACCAGTTTGAGAAGGAGCGTCTGCACGGCGTCATCGCCTCGTCGTTCATCGAGAACAGCTCGGGCGTTGCGCACGGCCCGACGTCTGCCCGGCTGCACCGCCTGTCGGTGTCTCTGACGGTGCGTCTGTGCCCTCTCTCCGCCGCCGCCACCGCCCGCCCCTTGCCAACCATCATCACCATCACCGCCAATCTCCAAGCATCGCTTGCGCCACATCGGCCTGCATGCCTGGCCATGCCCACTTGGACGCCGCAGCGTGTGCCCGGCGTGTGCAGCCTGCTCGCCCAACAGAGATGCCCAGACGTCCATGTGCGCATGCCCCTCGCTAACGCTCCGTCTCCTCTGTCCAGATCCTCAGAATCGTCATCATCTTCTGGCTGCTCTCGGGCATGACTCTCTGGCTTGCATCCATCGTCTCGGTCAGCATCACCATCATCTACTCGTCCTTCAACGCATTAGCCGTCATCCAGCTGTGGTCGCCAGTCTACGGTGTCGGCGTCTTCGTGTCCTTTATCTTCCTCCTCGGCCGCAGTCTCATCCGCACGTTCATGCGCTCGGTCATGGTCGTCTGGAGTCGCGGCGCTGGCTCAGAGCCGCCTGGCCAGGAAGATCCCGTCTTTGCACAAATCTACAAGATCGCCGCATTGGTCGTCAAGCAATGGGACGCTGTCGCCAAAACAACGTCCATCCATTTGCGCAAGATTGACCCGTTCCGCCGTGGCGAGCCGTCTCTGCCATCTGCCTTTGTAAACTACAATGCACCTGGCCCAGGAGAGTCGTCGCCAACAGTGAATGCCCCCGAAGGGGCCAGGGCATCGACCGTCGTTGTCTCTGATGCCGCATCGGAAAACTCTGACAGTCTCCGCGTTCGCACCAATGTCGGAAACCTTGAGCCGTCATCTCCGTCGCCCATCGAAAGCATAGACTACCGCGAAATCCGCGTTCCTGCTGTCGTGGACGAGATGGCAGAGCAGCTTGCTCTGCGCACAGACAACGTTGGCAACTACATCTACATCTCTCTTTTGGCGCTGTTTTTTGGCCTGCCTCTCTTGATCATCAGTTCCCTGTATGGCTACTGGATCGTCGTCTCAAACTTGACCATGGGCACCTGCTTGGCCGCAGCCATTGTCCTGTTTAGCGTCAACTTTTACAAGCGCGTCACGCGCAGCTACACCGTGCTCATGACGCTTGACAACCCGCCCGACACCATGTCCTATCAAGACTACCTGCGCGCATCGTACGTTGCCACGCTCGGCATGGACGATGGACTCAACCTCATCAGCAAGATTGCCGGCCTCGCCATCGGAACAGGCTTTTGGGCCCTTGTCGGCACGTTCTTTTTCCTCTCCGTCTCGGTGAGTGCTGCTCGCTTGACTGCGCTGTTTTGCTTTGGAACAGTTATGCAACATCACATCTCAACTGCTGACTGAGTGTCCTTGATGGTCAGAGAAACATCGGCTTTGAAATATCAAGCGGAGTCGTGCTTCTCCTTGGTGCCATCCTGCGCACGCCAATTGTCCTCCGCTACCTGAGCCGCTTCACAGAATCAACGTACTTTGTATCCAACGACAACCGCAGCTACTATAACGGAAAGCATATCTGGCCGGCTGTCACGCTCTACGTCTTGCGATTCGCCTTTTACGGCATGGGCTTCATGTCGCTCGTGTACTACGACACCGACTTTGACACGAACGCGGTGCTTGGCGACAGCAAGTCTGCCAAGTGGCTTCTGATTGCCATTTTTGTGTTAATCGCCATGGTGCGCGACATGCTCTTCCTGATCCCACTTCCGACTTCTGAGAACGTCACGCGTGCGGTCAAGGCCCGCGGCATGATGATCGCCTCAATGACGCTGTTCAAGGTCATTATCGCGATTGTGGCCCGCACTATTGTTGGCGGCTATGCCTCGTCGCTGGCTTTGCTGGCATCCTACATGTCCATCGACTTCCGCCACCCTCGCTGCTCGTGGACCATCTACAACAACCCGTACTGGTCCGAGCATGTGAGCCGCAGAGCCAAGCGCCGCGGCATCATGAACACGCGCAACACCCTTCGCACCCTGGGCTTTTTCGTTCTCGCTGCACTCAGCATTGGCTTTGTGACCGGCGGCACCCGTTCGTTGCCGTTCCCGTCGCTGGGCCAGCAGAACATGCTGCCAGAGCAGCAACGGTCCATGTTCACATCGCCGCTGTGCACCGTGCGCGTCCGTGGGCTGAGCGTGCTCGACTACTCGGAGATGGCCTTTGCCTCGTACTCGCAAAACGCGTCTGGCATTCCAAGCAACTGGACTGCAACAAACTACCCTCGCCTAGCTGGATTCAAGGCGGGCATCTCCGACTCCCTCGACCCAACTGGCCAGTCGTTTTACATCGAGTACCGCGCACCGCCACCAAGCAACCTGTCGGTGATTGCAGTCCGCGGCACGTACTCGTTCTCCGATATTCTGCAGGACGTGTACATTTACTCGACGGCCGTGCTCTTGCAGTCCAGCTCGTATGCCGGCACCATGATCAACATGTGGCCCATTGAGATTGTGGCGTTGCTGGTGCAGTCGATTTCCAAAGTGGGCCGCACGCAGTTCTCGCTGTCGTACTGGGAGCCAGTTGCCAAGAAAGTCGCCTACCTACGCGACGTCGAGAAGCGTGACGTTGTTATGACGGGACATTCGCTTGGCGGCGCTATTGCAGGCATTGTTGGTGCGAATGAGGACATTCCTGCCATTGGCATCTCTGCGCCAGGGCTTGGCCTGCAGAGTGCGACATACGGCTTTTCTCTGTAAGTGTGCTGCTGTGCGATGGACAGCTCTCTTGGCCTGACAGCTTGCTGACACTGGTGTTGCATGATGTGCAATCACAGCCAGCGCCTTACAGAAAACTTTCTCAACATTGTGCCCAACCACGATGTGGTGCCCGACTTTGACGTGCAGTACGGGCTGATCCAGGATATCTCGTGCTACAAGGGCGAGCCGCTGTCCTGCCACTCACTCACACTTACTCAGGAGACTTTGCAAACTCTTTGTGGCGCTGATCTTTGAACTCGAATGTACGTTTACTGTGTTTTTGACCAACAACTATCATGGCGACTGGCCAGCCGGCCGACGAGATGAGTACAGCCGATGCGATTGCAATCGAGCCTCAGCCAGCAGCATTAGCCTCAGAGCAGCAGCCACTTCAGCCGCGCGCGGCCAGCCAGGAGCAGCCAGATGCAGCCGAGCAGCACGAAGCAGAGACTGACGATCTGGACAACCTCAAGCCAGTCACACTCCTGGCGGCGTGCCAGCATTGCCAGCGATTGCCAGCCGTGTCGCAACAGCCAGCGTACGGCACGTTTGTCTCTGATCAGTCCATGGCAACCATGATGGATGGACCAACAGAGTCGACACTGCCGCAAGCATCCGTGGCCGACACAGGCCCAGAGTGCACACACGGCCCAAAGTCGCCTCGTCTGCACCGCTTCAACATGTCTGTCCTGGTGAGTGCCATCCCGCCGCCACTGCCTCGCCGTTTGTTTGTCGTTGCGCGTTGATTGACTCCATGGTGGATTGACCGATCCCATCCGATGCGCATCGGTTTGTATGGATGCGTGCCGCTCCACAGCTCCTGCAAATTGCGATTGCGGTCTGGATGCTATCCGGCACGGTGCTGTGGATGGCCACCCTGTTCGCCATCTGCATCAACATCATTCACAGCTCGTTCAATGCCGTCGTCGTGGTCCAGATCTGGTCGCCCATCTACGGCGTCGGCGTCTTCATCTCGTTCATCTTCCTCCTGGGCCGCAGCCTTGTCCGCACGTACGTCCGGCTCGTTGCGTTTGTGTGGAAGTTTGGTGCAAGCAACAGGCCGACCGTCATCCTGGCCGACAAGAATGCGCTCACGCAGGGCTATCCAGGTCGCGCGGCTGCTGCTGCGGATGGAATGCACGCCACGACGGTGCGCGCCAGCATCGGCGACCACTTGGTGCGCGCCTCTGCGGAAATGGAGGACATGATGGCCAGGCTCGCTCTCCCTTCTGGACAGACGTCCTTGGCGATCTACATTACCATCGTCGTGCTCGTCATTGGCGCGCCGCTGCTGGCTGTGAGCGCCGTCTATGGGTACTGGCGGGTCGTGTCCAACCTCACCATGGGCACGTCCATGGCCGCTGCCATCTTGGTCTTTGGCGTAAACTTTGTGAAGCGCGTCGTTCGTTCCTTCAAAGTGCTCCGATCGTTGCACAAGCCACCCGACCAAATCCCGCACGCCGATTACCTGTATGCATCGTATGTCGCATCACTTGGCATGGACGACGGTCACGACCTCATCAGCAAGATTGCGGGTCTTGGCATCGGGACAGGCTTCTGGGCACTGATTTGCACACTGGTGTTCCTCTCGCCATCTGTAAGTCTGCTTGCACGACCACAGCATCGAGCCATGCGACTGTGCTGGCCATCTGACACGCTGCCTGGTCTCGGCCGACAGGAAAACCGCGTGCTGGTGGCAATGAGCGTCCTTCTGATGGTTGTCAGCGCCATTTTCAGAACGCCGATTGTTGTGCGCATCCTGCGAAAGTATACCGAATCAACCTACCTTCGCACCAGTGACAAGCGCAGCTACTACAACGGGCAACACATCTGGCCAGCACTGACGCTATATCTGCTTCGCGTCGTCTTTTACATTGTCGGCATCTTCTCGCTGGTCTACTTTGATGTCGAGTTCCAGACTGGTGCGGTTCTTGGCAACAGTGCTTCGGCAAAGTGGCTGCTGCTCGGCGCGTTCGCTCTTGTGGCCACAGCAAAAGACTTGCTGTTCCTGGTTCCGCTTCCGAGCTCGGGAGACCTGGCCAGGGCGATCCAACTTCGATCGCTCATTCTCTCCAGTCTCTTTCTGCTCAAGTTGATCATCGCCATTGCTGCGCGGGTTGTTGTCGGCGGCTATGCCTCGTCGCTTGCGCTGTTGGTGACATACCTGTCACTAGATGTGCGCCATCCGAGATGCTCCTGGACCGTGTACAGCAGCACGCGGTCGACGCTTGCAGTCACCGCCAAGGCCAGGCAATACAGCATCCTCAACACTCAGAACGCGGTCCGTCTTCTGGGACTCATTGCGGGCGTTGCCGTCTTGGTCGGGTTTGTCACTGGCGGGTCACAGTCCCTGTCAAACGAGTCTCTGAATCTGCAAACGTTCAACTCATCGCCAACGTCGCCCATGTTCGTCCCGCCAGTGTGCTCATTGCGTGTGCGTGGGCTGGGCATTTCCGACTTTGCAGAGATGGCGCACTCGACATACAACCCCACGTCGGCCAGTGTTCCTGGGAACTGGACGGCGGATAAATATCCTCGCCTGCTTGGATTCAAGGCGGGCATTTCTGGATCGTTGGATCCGACTGGCAAGTCGTTTTACATCGAGTACCGCGCACCACCGCCAAGCAACCTGTCGGTGATCGCAGTCCGTGGAACCAAGTCGTTCTCGGACATTATGCAGGACGTGTACATTTACTCTGCAGCAGTTCTTTTACAGTCCAGCTCGTACGCCGGCACGATGGTCAATCTGTGGCCGATCGACATTGCAGCGCTGTTCCTCAAAGCCGTCTCCAGTGTGGGTCGCACGGAGTTTTCGCTGTCGTACTGGGAGCCAGTTGCCAAGCAGGTCGCTCGCCTACGCGACGTCGAGAAGCGCGACGTTATCATTGTTGGGCACTCGCTTGGCGGCGCCATTGCAGGCATTGTTGGTGCAAAGGAAGACATTCCTGCCATTGGCATCTCTGCGCCAGGGCTTGGCCTACAGAGTGCGACATACGGCTTTTCTCTGTAAGTGTGCTGCTGTGCGTTGGACATCTCGCTTGGCCTGACAGCTTGCTGACACTGGTGTGGCATGGCGTGCATTCACAGCCAGCGCCTTACAGAAAACTTTCTCAACATTGTGCCCAACCACGATGTGGTGCCCACGTTTGACGTGCAGTACGGGCTGATCCAGGATATCTCGTGCTACAAGGACGAGCCGCTCAAATGCCACTCGATCGCGCAGACCAAGGTGACGCTGGCCGAGCTGTGCGGCACATTTGGGCCGTGATCCCGCCAGAGCCCTTGTATGAGTTTTGGCGTGCACAGCATTCACGTGAATAAGGAGCACTTTTTCTCAACGCTTGGTCAACGACATCGATCCACGGACAGACTCACAGACGTAGGCAGCCAGATGGCGAATATACACCGAGAGGCAGAGCCAGAGGCAGAGGCACAGGCACAGTCGCAGTCGCAGTCGCAGTCGTCTGTGACGGCTGTGCCGCTCGCCAAGACGGCCTCGGCTGCATCGCACAGCTCGCACTCCAGCATCGACACCACCACCAGCAGCACCAGCACCAGCGCAACCTCATCTACAACATCATCGCCCTTGTCAGCAACAGCCAGCAGCAGACCGTGGCCTGCACAAGCAACCACCGCCGCTGGTGCTGGAGGCCCATCCGCTGCACAAGCAACACCCGCCTCATCTTCATCTGCCCGAAACCGCCGCCAGCAGCCGCATCGCCAACAACAGCAGCATGAGCGTCGATCGTCATACGCCTCAACGGCCTCATCCTCTCCACCGTCAGCATCTTCGTCGTCGACATCGTCCTGGTCTGCGATCCAGACCAACAGCCTTCGCTCGATGCTCATCTCGCTGTTCCGCTTCTTTCTGTTTCCCAACGGCATCCTTGCCATTGCTCTCTATGCCTGTATGTCGCTCTGCCGGCGTTGCGCTTGTGTTTATCCGGCGCTGTCTGTCGGCACCAACCGTCTAACTAGACTCGTACAACCATGCGATCGGCCGTCCAACAGTCTACATCATCCCAGTGATCATCTTCCGGCGGCTCTTCAACCTCCCGCACACATCGCCGGCCTCGTGGGACCTGTCCACAGATATCTTGATCCACTTGGTCCGCTACAGCATGCGCGGCAGAGACTGGCGAAGACTGCGCAAGCTCATGGGCTTGGTCGATGCCATCGGCCGTGTCATGGTCTGGGCCATGGGCTTCCGCATCGAGCGTGTCAAGCGTCTGGCTGGCTCCTCGTCCGAGTACGTAGTCGAAGGCGCATGGATCGTTGGAAAGGGCGACATTGTGCCAAACGTCAGGTCCCAGGAGTGGAAAGATCGCCTCGTGGTTCTCTGGGTTCATGGTGCGTTCTTGTGCCTGTGCATCTCGCCGGACGATGCCAAGCTTGGCTGTTGTGTGAATTGTCCCCTGTTTGGTATCTGATCGTGCTTGGCTCTTGTTGGGCAGGTGGTGGCTACACGACTGGCTCGAGCCTGTCGTTTGCATCGGCCAACTGTGAGATCATGCGCCACTACCAAGAGCTTGCCGAAGAGATCCGTGCACCACCCATGCTCTACTTTGCCATGGAATACCCAAAGGCGCCAGAGAGCAAGTACCCCAAGCAGCTCGAAACGATGCTCTCGACGTACATCTGGCTTGTCCAGCAAGTCGGCGTCACCAACATCATGATCGGTATGTAACCCACCATGCTTTGCCAATGCCTAGCTGGCGTATGACGACGGGCAAGAGTCTCACTCGTCTGCCCATGGCGTTGACGCAACAGCGGGCGACTCTGCGGGAGCGAATCTCGCATTGAACCTCCACAGATCACTGCTGATGCTCAACAAGAAGACATCGATTGTGCTTCCGCGTGCACTTGTCCTGCTCTCGCCTTGGATGGATGTCAGCCGCTCCCATACCCCGCCGCACATCCAAGAGCACTTTGCAGCCACGTCTGACTATCTGTCGACAAAGCTGCTGGATGCGTTTGCAGCCAACATCACACCCAGTGGTCTCAACCGACGCGATCCCAGCATCTCGCCCATCTTTGATCTCGAGCCGCTCGATATGCCTCATGATGGCATTTTTGTCGTCTACTCTGGCTCCGAGGTTCTCACGCCAGACATTGACGACTGGGTCGAGTCGATGCGTCGCCAGAACAACCAGAACCGCAACCTTCTCAAAGTGCTGCGGGTGGACGACATGCCGCACGACTTTGCTGTTGCCCTGCACGCATTCCCTACCCCCATCCGGAAGGCATCCGTGTACGCCCTGCGCGAGGTGGCACGGTTTGCGTTTGGGTCTTTTCTTCGGGGTACATATGACATGTGATTAATACACATCCTTTTGTTTGGCCACATCTCGGCGATTGTCTCCCTGGACTGGCTGCGTTAGCCGTGATGGACAAAGTAGAAGACTTTCCAGAGCCATTCATGCCAGGAACATGCGATCATCTGGTGGTAGACAACGCAGTCACAGGCGGCGTGTTGATGATGCGGCGTTACCCATCGTCAAACAGCCAAAAATGTGGCGTTCGTCATCTGAGCTTCTCCCAACCTGACACAACATGTCTCAACGACAGCCGCCCGGTGGTGCTTCGCAGCTCTTGTTTGGCTCGGACGGAGGCGACGCTCTCATCACTCCTCGGCCGTCGCCTGGCAGGGCAGCTGCGCTTGGCTCGTCGATTGTCTTTGGCGACGACACGCCTGACGAGAGCTTCGAAGGCCGTCGCCCATCGACGCCACTCGTCGGCGTTTCAAGGCCCGTGCCCACTCCTGTTCGCCAAAACCCTCCGGGCGGCCGCAGCTCGATTGTCTTTGGCGGTGAGGAGCCGGCCGCTGCAGGTGTGTCGCCATCGCAGCCATCGTCGCCGTCGTCGCCGCTCGTCCCGGGTTCACCACCAACACAGGATGCGTTCCGTCCTGGTCGCCGCTTTTCTGGTCGCCGAGAGCACACGCAGTCGAGCATCTTTGGCACCAGCGGTAGTGACGATGAGTCGAAGCAGCAGCAGCAGGCCAGCAGCGACCGGTCCGCTCAGCATTCCGCTCGTCGATCTCGTTTGGTAGCGACGAAAGCGACATGGTTTCAACGTCTGCCATGCACTTCTCGAACGAGCCGCACACTCCACCGACAAAGCGTGTTGGACGCAAGCCATTCCCTGATGCCAACCAGCACCACACTGGCAAGTTTGCTGACCTAGTTGGCGGTAATGCTGGTGCACAGGACACTGCGGCGAGCAGCCGCATTGATCCGGCCACGATCCAGGATGCTGCCGGCCAACTGTCTGGACAGCGCGGAACGCGATGATGTAGATGGCAAGCGATGGGCAGTGAATAAACAGTGTGGTCGAGCCGCTTCATGTGTTTGCACCACAGATGCATACACGACGCAGGCGAGCCCTCAGCAGTCTGTCTAGTTGAGTCGCGCGCCTCCCTTCAACGCCGCCGTTGCTGCGTCCATAACCAGCAGGTCGTCATTGGAGTTTCCAAACGCTGGCGGCTCGTCGTACACGAGCACCTCAAAGGGCGTCAACGAGTTGAGCTCGGATCCGCCAAACGACACGTTGCATCCGTGCATGTGCGGTCCGGCCTTGCCTGGACACTGGCTTGTGCGTCCATCGAGAATGCCGCCAAGCATGCTGCCCATCCACCCGCGCGATCCGCCTGCAGCTCCAAGGAGACCCGGAATGACAGACTCCTTGACCGTCGTGCGTGCCACGTACAGCGGCAGTCCGTCTGCCTCGTGGCCGCATGGAATGGCGTTGGGAGGAACCCCTGCGCCACTCAGCACCGTGACCCATCGAGTGCCAGGGATCTCGGACAGCACCTCATACTCGGTGCCTGCTGGCAGCACAATCTCCTTGCCTCCCCACGGGATCGATGGGCCTGCCAGATGCGGCCCCATCTTGCCGAGGTGCAGCCCGCCCTTGTAGTGGACGCGAACAGAGAACAGCGGCTCGCCAGACAGATCGTGTCCCGTCTGCCAGGCATTGTGTGGGATGCGATGGGCAGCAGGGACATTCATCGGCGCAGCTGGCTGCGATGACGATGTTGCTGACGACGCTGACGACGCTGATGAGGGTGTCAACGAGCCTGCGGCTGCATGCACGGCGGGAACTGTGCACGACAGCCAAAATGACAGGAACCGGAACGGGTCCGAGTCCTTGAGGCCTTGGATACGTCGCACGGCAAGCTCAAACCTGGCGCCAGAGTTGAACGTGTTGCCAAACACGGCCACATAGTATCGGCCGTATCCTCCCATGAACCGCGTGATGATCTCCTCGCTGCCATCCGGAAGCAGGCTGCGCGACTCCTCGGCCTTTTCGTAAAACAGCCACGACGGTCGGTTGGGTGCCTTGGATATGCGCACTCCCACCGCCGTGTTGGACACGAGAATCACGCCTGGAATGCCACGCGAGGCTCTTTCCATGCTGCCGCCACGCTGTGCACTGGCATCGTGCGCTGCTCCGTGCTGCCCATTGCCGTCTGCTGCGCTCGCTTGGCCGCGGTGCTCGTTGCTGACCACCGGACTGCCGCCCCGGCTGCCTTGACTGCTTGCTCCGTCGCCAAAGTACGAGTCGTTGGTGTGCTCCATCACAAGATCCTCCTCATAGTCAAAGTAGAACTGTGCAGACTTTTGGAATCCGACCGTGCCCTCAACCCACTGGTCCAGCACGAGGCATTTCCAGTTGCCCTCAAACAGTGTCTCGAGCTCATGGTCGATCTCGGCGAGTCGGGCTGATGGCGACGGCTGCATCCTCGAGAGGCTGTTGCCTGCAGCGCCAGGCGACCGGACCGTGCTGACCCGGCGATCCATGCTGACCATCGAGCCACCCGACTCTGACGCGATGGAGCGGCGCTGCGACAGCGAGCCAGCCGAGAGTCTTGGCGGCGGCACGAGCCCAGCAACCCATTCGTCAATGTCCAGTGACGTCGGCAGAGACTCGTCGCTTGGATCGCTGAATGAGCGATGCAGAAGGCGGAGGGCCGTCGACTGCGCACGGAACGTCTTGCCCGATGCCGTCGTGGCAGTCACTTGGACAACGTACTCGATCTCAAGACCGACCGCCGGACACAGAACGGACGGCGGCAGGGTCGGCACGAGATACGCGGGGATGCGCTTTGCAGCAGTCTCGCCTGGCCCGATGGATCCGTATGTGACGAGCTGCACAGGCAGCTTGACATCAAATGCGATGCGCCAAGGCAGAGGCGTGGCGTCTGTGAAAGCGCCACCGACCGCGGCATAGGTGGGACTGGTGGCCGCTCTGGTGCCGCTCGGCGTGCTTGGAGCGTCGTCCAACCGCACAACCGCGACCATCTCAAAGTGCCAATGCTGCACCGCGACATTCGAGTCGTTGCGCACACACACCGACGCACGCAGATGCCGGTCCGGCACCAGCGCTGCATGAGGCGCCGAGAACCCCAGCGAGATCACGCCGTCTGTCCCAAGCGGCAACGACTCGTCTGCACCCAGCGGTTGGATCGGCTCGGGATGCGACTCGACCTGCACAGACAGCGGGAGCGATCGACACTCTTGCACGGCTCGGCTTTCTGGCGTGGCACCATCAACAGCAGCGGCAGAAGTAGCAGCAGCAGCAGCAGAAGTAGCAGAACTAGCACCACTTTCAAGAGAGCCAGCCAGCACTGGCGATGTGACGGCCTCGACTGTGTACTGGGCCGCAATCTGCGACGCAGCCTCGTCGGAGAGGTCGAGTACAAACGACGGCGGCAGAGACGACGGGATGTGCAGCGAGAACTTCCAGGCCGAGCCCTGTGGAAAGCCCGTGGCAGCATGCGGTGAGACTCTGCTGTGCTTCAAGTGTGCCAGTGCGTGCCAGTGTGTGCCAGTGTGTGCCAGTGTGCACCAGTGTGCCGGTGTGCGCCAGCGTGCACCGTCCATACGAGCAGGCACCACCACTCACCGACAAAGCAGCGACGGATTGCACGGCACACAGCAGACGACGCTCGACTGTGGCGCTGCCGTTGTCTGAGCGGGTGCTGCGGATCGAGAGCAGGCCCGTCAGGTGCACGACGGGCGGGCTGCAGGGCTGCAACTCGGGCGGTATGTGCACCGACCCCGACAGCCGCTGGCCGGCGACCGCAATTGGGCTGTCGAGTACGATCTGCAGCATTGTCGCCGTTGCTTGCTGATGTTGTTGTTGTTGTTGTCGTTGGAAGACAAGGTGGAGGAGGAAGGCGGTCAAGATCTGGGATGGCAGCTGGTGGCTGCAGCGATCCGGTGCGCTTCGCATTCATGGCTGCTGTCCACTTGTGGCTGGTGCCCATCGGCATCTTGTGCACGGACAGCACCTGCATGGCTGTGTCGTCTGGCTCCTGCACAGCGTACCATGTGCATTGTCATGGCCTTCCGCCTCCTTCCGCCTCCCGTTTGCTCAGCGGGCCATTGCACAAGCCGCGGTTCTTTGGCCCGATGGTACACAAGCCCTGCCACTGTGCGACCTGCGGCAAGGCCATCCACTCGACGCCTTGTGGCTGCATCCGTCCTTGTGGCTGATCCGTCTTGGATGCCTTGCTCATCCATCCTGCCTACCTGACTCCTCCTTGCTCCTCCAGGCGCTACCCATACGGGCTTGAACGAGCCCGCAGGCGCCGTTCCTTCATCACCAAACTTTGTGCCTTCAGCGGCATCACCGCCAAAAGGCTTTCATCTTTGCGCCTTCGACTGACCTCGGCAGCAAACTTCGGCAGTCGCCGTCACACCTCGAAAGTCACCAAGCAGCAGAGCACGATGCAGGCTTCCGACGAGCAGGCAAGTGCTCGACCCGCTGCTTGAAACGCCGTCTGCGTGCGTTGCACAGTCCGCTGTCTGTCTGGCTGGCTGTCTTGCTGTCTTGCTGGCTGTCTTGCTTGCTGCAGCGAGATGCCGCCCTTGGTACATACCGCCCAGTCATGCATCCGCACACAGATCACAGCCTGTCTGCGGCAGTCGAGCTTTCATCGGGCACTTTGGCGGTCGTCGGCGGGCTGCTGCTGTGCACCAAAACGGCGTCTGCTGCGACAGCCACCACCAAGGCTGTCACCACTCGACTGCCCTACCGTTGCTAACACTTCTGCGATTACGTCTGCTATCTGCCTTCCTGACGCCCTCACCTCCTCTCCTCTGCTTCATCTGTCGACAACACCGCCCTCTGACGCCGCTTCTGGTCCAGCAGCTCTGGTTCGAGATGCCCATCAGCGACGCTGCAGCAGACAGCGCCGGCTTGCTCTTTGGCAACGGTGCACACGAGGCTGCGGCCACACCGACGGCAGCTCTTGCTGCAGACGACATGGCAGGCATCGACAACCTCTTCCTGCAGACCGACGGCTCGTTCCTGCAGCAGCTGGCCGGCGAGCCCGCATCGCTTGCCCTTCAGCGGCGCCTCAAGTGCACCCGCACGGCCACGCACGTGGTTCGGATCACAGCGACGCAAGCCGCGTAAATGGCGGCATGGATCCGGCCTCTTCTTCATCGCCGTCAGAGTCGCAGCACGAGTCGCTGGCGGTTCCGGTCGCTGCCGGGCTCATGCTCACATCGCCAGCACTGGACATGCAGCAGCACCTGCAGCAGACCACACAGCAGTCGCACACCGTGCACGCCAACAGACCCGACGGTGCCGCTCACTTGATCGCCACGACAGCCATGACCACGGAAGCATTGCCACTGTCGCTGTCATCGTCGCCGTCTGCGGGTGCAGCACACCAGAGCAGCATCCATCTGCGGCACGGCCGCGGCCTGTCGCTCGGTCTGGATGTAAGCAAACTGCGCAACGTCGTGTCGGCTCCCACATCGCCCGTCGACACCACGCCCACCTTGCTCATGCCTTCCCAGCCCACGCATCTGGCCATCTTGGGCATGGGCTGTTTGACCAGCACCAGCCGCAGCACCCGCCACAGCAGCTGCCCATGCAAGTCCACCTGCAGCATCGCCAGCAGCAGTTGAACGAGCAGTTTCTGCGTCTGCAGCAGCAGCAGAAGCAGCTCGACCAGCTGGCATCGCAGATGCACGCGCAGCAGCTGCCTCCACTGCCTCGTCCGCATGTGCACACGCATGTTCCCAACATGGCACTGCCATTGTCCATGCAGTCCATGCAGTCCGTGCAGTCCATGCCGTCACTCCAGCCAACATTGGCCATGCAGCCATTGTCGGTATCATCATCCTCGCTGCTGATGCCTGGCGCGTTTGGCGCGTTCAACTCGGCGTCGGCACCAACATCGCCTGTCAGATCGCGCCGCTCGTCCATCGACCCAACGACCCACCTGAGTGTGCACCAGCCACGCCTCATGCCAGCCACGCCTCATGCACAGCCACTGCACCAACACCACCAGCCATCCCTCGCACTGCAACCGCACACGCAGCACCTGCCATCGCTCGGCCCCTCGCTCTCACTGAGTATGCCGTTGTCGCTGTCACTCGCGTCGTTCTCGGCACCGCCGTCGCCCACTGGACGGTCGTCGCATCTCGGTCTGCCGTCCGTGGCGGTCATGCCGACAGCGGCACCTGCCACAACCACATCCAGTGCTCTCTATGGCATGTCGGCATCTGGCGGTTTCACAGTCGACATGATTGCATTCCCAGACACGCCGAGCAGCGCCAGCGCCAGCACCAGCACCAACAACCACACAGCCAGTGCAAGCAACCTGGCATCGACCGCTTCCATGCTCATGCCATTCAGCTTTGCGTTGCACCGCAGTATGTCGGCCCAGTCGTCGCCCAGTCGTCGCCCGTTGCAGCCTTCACAGCCTCGACACGACAGCCGCGCCATCGGCAGCAGCATCTGCCAGCGCGTCCACCTTCACATCTGCGTTCCCCTCGCCGACGCTTCCGTTTGCAGAGCCCCTGGTTCGGACAGCCACGACACTCCGCAGACGCCAGTGGCAGGCGATGGGCTGCACCAGCTGGGCCCGTCGTCGCTCCAGACGCTGCACGCCAGCCTGACGGCTCTGCTTGAGCAGCAAAAGCTAGACGGACAGTGCAAGTCCGAGGAGCAGGCTGGCGATGCGTCGCCGTTCTCTGCATATCGCGATGCATCATCGCACGACGACGACGCGCTGTCAAGTGCGGCTGTTTCTCACGCCACGTCGCCGGAGCCGCTCCAGCGATCGCAGTCACAGGTCGATGCATCTGTTGCGAGTGCATCCAAGCCACGCACATCCGGAACCCGCAAGTCTCGCCATCGAGCTCCGGTCCGTGCTGTCGTCAAGTCTGCGATGCGTACACCAGAGCGTGACGAACCTGTGGCAGCAGACACAGCCGACGACAGCGACACTTATCACGGCAAGGACGGCAGCGCAGCCTCGCACGATAACCATGGCCCGTTGTTGTCATCCTTGTCCATTCACGCGATCGAGTCGAGCGACACGACTGAGCCGCGCAAGTTCCAGTGCTTGGAGTGTCCCAAAGTCTACACACGCAAGTACAACCTCGAGGCTCACATGCGCGGCCACTACAACCTCAAGCCGTTCAAGTGCACGGCGCCAGGCTGCACCGATGCCTTTGTGCGCAAGCACGATCTGCAGCGCCATGTTCTCTGTCTGCACGATCGCGTGGCGTACGGGCCGTGCGACTTTTGTGGACGCACATACTCTCGCGGCGACACGTACCGCAAGCATCTGCGGTCCGAGCGGCGGAGTCGCGGGCTGCCCGAGTACAGCGGCGACGAGGACGGCATGGACGAGGACGAGTCGCCGTTCCAGTCGCCTGCCGTGTCGCCTGCGGCCAAGGCGGCCGTCGGCGATGCCTGTGATGTGCCGGCCTTGAGTCTGGATGGCTCTGTTCATTGATCATTATAGACGCTGCTGAATGAAGAGTGCAGCTTGATGGGTATGCCGTGCTGCGTGTTTGTCTGCGTGTGTACCCACGCCAGCGCCCGAGTCTCGCTGCGTCCAGGGCGGGAGGGCGGGTGCCGTGGATCCACGCACAATGCGTTTGCACGGCCGAAACAGCTTTGTTTGTTGCGCCTGTTTGGTGCACAGGCTGTGGCACGCTGCGCCTCGAGCGGCCGCGGCTGGCCGACAAATTGCTGCTCGAGCGCGACTTTCCCTGTCCGCGACAAGCCGTGCTTTGCAGCAGCAGCAGAAACCAGCCAGCGACCAGCAACCAGCCAGCAACCAGCCAGCCATCGCACCATGTCCAGTGCCAGCACGCAGCCGGCCCCCGACGCCAGTGTCTCTGTGGGCATGGCACCGCACACCCGCCGCCACCACCCGTACCTCGGCTCGGTACGTCTGGCTGCCCATTGTGCCGCCGCCGCTGCTGCTGCTTGAACTGCCCCGCCCTTCAGATGATGGATGGCCGTGCACGTATTGATGCGATGGCGAGGCTGGCGGGGCTGCCTGCGGGCCACCCGGCCATCATCGGCTGGGCTGGGCTGGGCTGGGCTGGGGAGCCCGCTGCAGTCTGCGGCGCATCGGTGCACAGGAGCCTTGCCGGCCACCGCCTGCTGCCTGCTGCCTGCTGCCTGCCGCCCTGTGCACCAGCCGTGCCGTGCTCGCCCCCACTCGCCCCCACCCGCACTCACACTCACATGCATCCTCTGCCTTGTCCCCAGCAGCGATCCTCGCCGCTCCCTGCCACTGCGGCTCGGTCGCCAGCACCCGTCGGCGGCAATGCGCTGCATGTGGACCACATTGGAGCGCTGCGCTTCCGCCACTACGAGAGCCTGCCCGTCGGCCACTCCCACAACCAGCACCACCACATCCACAACCACAAGCACCAGCGGCATGAGGGGGACTCGCCCCTGCCCTCGCCAGCACCGTCGGCCGCATCCGCAACAGGCTGCTTGCAACCGAGCGCCGCGCCGCCGCCGCCGCCAATGTCCTCGACTCGAACGCTTTGCTCCTCGGCGAAACAGCTGAGCCAGGCTCTCGTCTGCCGCCGCCTGGCACCCAACGGCCGCCGATGGCACTGTCTGCTCGCCACTGGCTGTCTGCGCACAGCGTCATGTCGATCGATGCCCTCATGGGCAGCACCGACAGCAACTACGATGATACCAACGCCGGCTGTGCGTCTGCCGCCCAGGGCAGCGGTTGCCACGGAGCATGCCGCACGGCCGCACATGGCCTTGCCGTCCACAGCGCGGCTTGCCACGCGGCTGTTGTGCACGCCGACACAGACGGCGCTTGCGCCAACGCGTCGCTGCAGGACAGCCGTCGTCGCCCACGCCGTCGTCGTCGCTGTTCACACTCGTCGAGATGGCCGCCCTGTGCAGCGAGCTGCCCACCGCTCACGCACACTCCCCAGACTCTGACGACACGGTCAGCAGCCACTCCTCCAACAGCGTCCGATCCAGTCCGTCCATCCACCACGCACAGTTCGACTCTGCATCACCCCAACACGCTCAGCACACTCAGCATGCCCACCACCCATACCACCTATCCCCATCCACGCCACCGCGTCAAGACTCGCCCGCAGCCACAGCAAGCGCCGTCTCGGGTCCGCCGCCGCGAGTCAATCGCAAACCAACGAAGTGCGCAGGTTCCTGTGCACCATCTGCTCCAAGCTGTTCACGCGACGCTACAACCTCGATGCACACATCCGCTCGCACATGAATGTCAAGCCGTATGCGTGCACCCACTTTGTTGGCGGCACGAACGGCAAGTCGCCATGCACCGAGAGCTTCATCCGCAAGCACGACCTTGTTCGCCACATTGCGTCGGTGCATGAACGCAAGATGTTTGGGCCTTGCCCGTGGTGTGGACGCAGCTACTCGCGCAGCGACTCGTACAACAAGCATGTACGCGGCGAGGAGCTTTTGCGTGGCATGGCCAGCTGATCGATCGCATGAGCGGGCTGTGTTCCCTTGATAATCTCCTCCTGTTCATCCTTTACATTGGTGGCGAGTCTGTCATGGCCATCCATCTCATTATAATATAGACTGTGCTGTATCGCCGTTTTACTCTTGGATGCATGGCTCATGGAGAAAGCAAGACGAGAGAGGGATGCCGTCCAAGGAGCGGGTCTGCCAACAGCAAAGTCGACTGGAGTGACGCGCTGGGATGGGCGTGTCAGGCTCGGCGTAGTTGCACAATGGAGTCTTGGTCATCAACAGGCTTCTGTGAGCGAGCCAGTCGACCTAGATACGTTGATAGTACGACAACTTTTATTTCAAGGAGAGGGCATCCTGCTCACTCAATGGACACAAGAACATAGTTGTTCTTGCCTGTTCTCAGAGAACACAGACATCCATCGACAAGATCAGACTCCTCAATGGCCTGCGTGATCGACTTGACACGATGGTTGTTGAGATACAGACCGCCCGTCCCAACCAGCTTTCGAGCAGCAGCTAATGGCCATGCCGTTCGCGACAGGGGATATCGGGTGAGTCACACGCTGCACAAAGACATGGACAGTCGACGGAAGGACTTGCATTTGGATTTTGTTGTCTGAGAAGACGCCGCCACGTCACACACTGCCACGCCAACAACCTCTGACCTGGGGAGCGACACCAGACGCTTGTCGCCACGGAATGCTGCGACAATCTCCGACGCAGTCATTGTCGACAGATCAGCACCAAAGAGCACATCGCTCTGCGTCTTTGCCTTTGCCGCCTTGTCCGCTGCATCAGTCGCATATAAGCCGATGTTGCGTGTCAGGCGCAGACTGTGTGATGCAGTCAACGCATTACATGGCTCGTGCACGTACCGCCATGAACAAGCTCAGTCACTTCTGCAGCAAGAGTGCGCTGAGGCAAGTGGTCTTGGGGCGACACCTGGAGGGGCACGCGCAAAGAATGAGTGTCTGTCGTCAGCATCGCCCTGTGCTTGGCATGCATGCATGCATACATACATATACATACCTTGTGGTGTTCGAGGATCTGATCGATGCGTGACTCGCTCAAGAGAGTAAAGTATCTCAAGTAGCGGCCGACCTCTGTATCAGGAGTGCGGCGGAAGAACTTGAGCAGCGCAGAGAGTTTGTGTCTTTGCGTCAGATACACAGAAGCATGGGCAAAGATGCATCAACACAATCCTGTACCTGGTAAAAGTCAAAGACAGACAGCAGCGACTCGCTCAACCAGACGGCATTGCCAGCGCTCTTGCCAAACTTTTCACCGCTGGCTGTGGTGACAAGGGGGAGCGTGACGCCATATGCAACGTCGGCCGAGGCACTGTTGACGCCGGCCAGAGCATACTTAGCAGCGGCGTGTGTTGGCACCAGTCCGTCGTTGAGGGATTTCTTTATCAGATCCGTGCCAGCCGTAATGTTTCCCCACTGATCGCTGCCGCCCAGCTGCACACGGCAGCCTTGGTTGGCAAAGAGATGCCAAAAGTCAAACGCCTGGAGCAGCTGGTAGGTGAACTCGGTAAAGGAGATGCCCTCGGGGCTGGACAGGCGATTCTTGACACTTTCGCGTGCCAGCATGGCCGAAACACGAGCACGGCGGCCCACACTGCCTATAAAGTCGAGAAGCGTCATGGACTTGAACCAGTCTGCATTGTTGAGAATGGCAACTGGCGAGACGGGATCGGCGGCATCGCGCATGTAGAGGCTGTCAGCTGCTGCAGATGCTCCAGATGCTGTCGTCCGGCGCTCCGCATATGCCTGTGCGTTGGCAAACACAAGCGAAAGCTGGCCAGTAACGGCATCCATATTGGTTTTGAGGGTGGTCTCGTCGAGTGCCTGCCGCTCCGAAGTCTTTCCAGACGGATCTCCAATGGATCCCTGCCACGGCATGGCGTGTGAGTGTGCGTCGAAGCACCGAATGCATCCTCCTGGAAGCGAGTGGTTGAACTCACGGTTGCACCACCGATGAGAGCGATGGCTTGGTGGCCACTCAGCTGGAAATGCAGAAGCGCAATGATGGTCAGCAGGTTACCGACATGCAGGCTTGTGGCGGTTGGATCGAAGCCGGCGTAGACGACCGTTGGCTGCGACTCGAGTAGCCGTGCAAGCGCAGGCTGGTTTGTGCAGTCGTTGAGCAGCGAGCGCTTCTCCAGAACGTTGAGCGTGTTTGTCAGAGACGGCGCTGGCGCATGGCTGGTGGACGATGTGGCCAGTGAGCGAGCGCGGGCGAGCAGAACGAGGCGGGCAGACGTGGACAGAGGACGTGCAGTGGCGCCGGTTGCTGCGCACACCAAGGCGGCACAGCGGGCGACCGACTTGGACACGACGCTCATGACGGCCACTTGACCGCGATCTCGCACGACAAACAACAACAGGCAGAAAGCGACAAAATGGCCGACAATGCAGGCGAGGGAGCCCGTGCCCGGCAGCTCGAGGGCCAGCGACAGACGATGATGGAGGAGATCAAGAAGCAGAAGGAGCAGATCTCCAAGGTACGTGCGGTGCCCCAGGCTGCCCTGCTGCTGGCTGACGAGACGAACGGCGACGCTGACGACGACACTGGCGACGACACTGACTGACGGCGACAGGAAAAGACGGTCAAGGTTGGCGCAGACAAGTTTGTGGCCCAGAACGACTGGGTCGACTCGGAGCTTAAGCGCCAGACGGTCGGACTGGTCAAGCTGCAGGACTTTCAGCGCATCCGCTCGACGCTCGAGGAAAAGCAGCGGCTTGAGCAAACTGACCTGGATGCGCTGGCAGCAGCATCGCCCGCAGCCGTCGCCGCCAAGGCCAAAAAGGACAAGAAGAAGGCGACTGCGGCTGCCAACAACAAGCGCAAAGACAAGGCCGTGCTGTCGTTTGACATGGATCCCGACGAGGACGAGAGTGGTAATGGCGCAAGTGAGTGGGCTGGTGGCGAATGGCCGTATGGCATGCTGAACGTCGGCCCCCTGGAGTGCAGATCGGGCAGGCTCCAGATGATGACTGCAAGCGTTGGGTGTCTTTGATATTGCCGCTGCTGGCTCTGGTTGTCTGGCATGCCCTTGCACCAGCAGGCGGCGTGCATGTGGCACAGTGGCTGGCTGCTGGCATGTTGGACACTCGATGCCGCGTCTCTCTCTTGTGGGACGCGTGCTCTAGTTCTCTGAGTTTCCAGACGCATGCTGCCATGGCATTCGCTTTGACAGCTGCTGCTGGCTGTGGACCCATTCGTTTAATCTTCTCTCTGATGGAGCCTGCGCCATAGGGCTCATTTGATGCTGTGCCTGCATTGCCGGCTGTGACTCCATGCCGATGTTTGGCCTGATTATTGACGGTCATCAGGAGCATTTACCTAGCCTGCAGGCTAACGTGTCTTGCGATGCCAACCTTGAACGAGACAGACGCGGCACCGCTGGTCAAGAAAGTAAAGAAGAACCCAAACGTCGACACCAGCTTCCTTCCAGACAAGGAGCGCGAAGAGTTGGAGCGCCAGGAGCGTGCCAAGCTGGAAAGAGAGTGGATCGAGCGGCAGGAGGTGATCAAGCGTGACAAGATCAGCATCACGTACTCGTTCTGGGACGGGTCTGGACACCGAAAGCAGGTCGAGTGTCGAAAGGGCGACACGATCCGGCAGTTTCTGGAAAAATGTCGGCAACAGATCCCGCAGCTGCGCAACGTCAATGTGGACAACTTGATGTACATCAAGGAGGATTTGATTATTCCCACGGTAAGTGGCGGACGCTCTTGATGGATATCCGTGTCTCGCATTGCAAGACATGCGATGGGCTGATACGCAACTTGCTCCTGCCTGCACGCCGTATGACAGCACTACACGTTTTATGACTTTATTGTTAACAAGTCTCGCGGCAAGTCCGGGCCGCTCTTTTCATTTGATGTTCGTGATGACGTCCGTCTGATCAACGATGCAACGGTCGAAACTGAAGATGTAGGTTGCAGCGACGTGCTTGAATGTCCAGATGCGAATCGGTGTTGCAGAGGCCAGAGTCGTGCTGCCAACCAATTTACTAACAGGTGCCGTGTGTTGCGATGCCATGCGCCGCATGCAGTCTCACGCAGGCAAAGTCATGGAGCGTGTCTGGTACGAGAACAACAAGCACATTTTCCCTGCCAATCGGTGGGAGGTGTTTGACCCTGAGAAGGACTATGGCAAATACTCGATCAAGGATGGCAACTAAACACCCCATATTATCATGGCGGCTTTGGACATTGGCGGTGAATGTCAGCTACAGGCGAAGCTGTTGGATTGCAAGGAACACATTCAATCCGGTAAATAGATCAACGTGAGACACGGGCGGCTGTTGCCGATGCTGAAGATGGCGGCAATGATGCATGAGACGTAAACGCAGCCTTTTCAGCAAACAGACGGTCCATGAACTGCGGGTTGCGGAAACTGCCTTGGCGGTCGACGCGGAACGTGCTCTTGGTTGTTGAGTCTGCCAGCCAGAAATAACCAGCGCGACGATGGACAAACGGCCACTTGTACCAGGCAATCTTTGAGCGGTCGAGAAAAACCTCTGTCATGCCAGGGCCAAAGCCAGTGAAGACTGGCTCAGAGAGGGCGGCTGTGGAAAAGGGCAAGTCGCGGAAGGGGTTGCCGACAAGCGCGCTTGATTTGACGCGCAGGATCTTGCCGTGCACCAGCTCAATCTGGGAGGCGTAGCGCGAGGCGTAGCGGTGGGTGAGGCCAAGGAACACGAAGCCGACCGATGCCAGGGCAGTTGTGAAGACGGCCTTGATCCAGATGCCCTCCATGCCAGCAGGCCAGTGTTTCGTGATGCCAAAGACGGTGACGGTGTTGTCATTCTTGCTCTTGGGCTTGACGATCTCGGATCCAACGACTTTGGCGCTGAGGATGCCTGGGCTGGAGAGGCAGGCGGCATGTCAGCGACAGCCTCGTGGTTTACAGGCGGTTCAGCGGGCATCACCTTGAGTTGGTCATCTCGGAGAAGGACAGGCCGGCGAGCACCAGCCAGAAGACGAAATGGGCGAACCCGGCGACGTAGAGCAGCGAGAAGAGCTGCTTGTTTGGATGCGAGTACAGCAGGATGGACGGAGCGGCGGCGATGGCAGCCACCGACATGGGGAGTGCACCAGCGCCTGGGAAGCCGGCCGGTGGAGCAGATGCCGCAGGTGCAGCCGAAGCGGCATTCAAGCCAAGCGTGCCAGCGTTGACGGACGACGACAGCACCTTGACTCGTGGGTGCTGCTGGTGGTGCTGGTGGTGCTGGTGGTGCTGTTGGCGAGCAGCAGCGCATGAGGAGAATGCTGCACGCAGGCCAGCCATGCCAGACAGGCCAGCCATGCCAGCCATGCCAGACAGGCTCGCTGTCGAGCCTCGAAGCAGACAAACGGCGATCATGTTGGGGTTTCCGCCAAACCAACATGTTCGCTGCTCGCCGCCTTCCGTCTGTTGCTGCCGCCGTCCAGCGCCGTGCGTCGTTTGCCGCCCTCTCGCTCAGACAAGGTGAGCCCCCTGCAGCCCGCTCTTCGCTCGGGCTGCCTCGCCGCCTCGCCGCACTCGGCCACGATAGGCACCACCACCAGCCGCAGCCAGCAGCCAGCAGCCAACAGCCAGCAGCAAGCCAGCAGCCGTTTTTTGTCGCTGCGTGTTGCGTCACCATGCGTTGGCGGCCTGCAGGCACACACACTGGCCGGCCGCCTGGTGGGCCGCCAGGGGGACGGCTGCGATGGCTGTACTCGGCCGGCTTTCCTGCCAGCGGCAGCCTTGCTGCCAGCCACTCTGGCTGCTGCAGCCGTTCAGAAGCCAGCCAGCCAGCCAGTCAGCCAGCCAGTGTGTGCGCTGCCTGCCTGCCAGCACACGCAATCAGTCATCTGCCGCCGACGATGCTCTTGCCGCCGCCGCTGACGATGCTGCTGGCTGGCTGTGGCTGGCTGGCTGGCTGGCTGGCTGGCTGCTGCCCACTGTGGTCGTAGTGGCGGTCGAGGCCTTGTTGAACCAGCAGCATGCTAACTGCCCACTACCATCGCCCTGGCCCGTCTGCCCGTCTGCCTCCCCTCTTGCCCATTCGGCCGCCTGACCACCAACAGCGTCGTCGTCGACCACGCCGTCGACCACTGCGGCAAAGAACATCGTTCTCGACCCCGAGGTTCCCGGCTTCCGCGAGCCCGGTCAGGTCCCCACCAACTACGAGCTTGCTGCCGGTCTTGAGCGTTACGAGTACCTGAAGACGCTCAAGGGCGAGGACCCCTGGGAGGACATGCACCCCATCGTGCTCACCAAGAAGGGCACTGCCAAGGAGCCCATTGTCGTTCGCGGCGTCGACCCCGAGAGATACGTTGGCTGCACTGGTGCGTACATGCTTGCTGATCCTGCTGCTCGTGCTGCGTGGACCATGCAGCCATGCTTGCATTCACGGCCTTGAATCTGACCTCGTCTTGCGCTCTGGCGACGCGCATCGTAGGTTTCCCTGCCGACTCCCACGAGGCTGTCTGGCTCACCGTCCGTCCCCACGGCAAGGTTGACCGCTGCCCCCACTGCGGAAACGTCTTCAAGGTGCGCTGCGTCTGCCTGCCAACCCCGCACGAATGCGGCAGTTCAACCTGTCGTGTCGATTGACTGGCTGGCTGGCTGGCTGGCTGGCTGACCTCTGTGTTTACCCGTTGATGTATGACAGTACATTCGCGAGGAGGACCACCACCACTAAGGATCCAATCCGCTGCCCAACCCCGACACACATTCCGCCCACCTCCTCCCCACTCTCGCCATCATTCAGACATCAGATCAGCAGCATATCACGCCACATTCGCAGCCATACCATACCATACCAGTTCACAAACCACGACCTTGACAACATCCACCGGGACCGGCACGGTGCAGCACTGGATGATGTTTCTTGGCCGGATCCTTTCAGTGGATGTTTGTAGGATGCGTTGGCTGGCTCGTTCATGGCAGGCAGCTTCTGGCTTTTGTTTGTGTGCAGGACCCTCCCAATGAATACGTACCCAGTTCTATCGTCCACTCTCTCGAAGCCGTCTGCGGCTTTTGGTGCACACCGCGGCATAAAAGACGAATATGCTGTGTTTATTGTGGGTTCTGACCGCCACCAGACGACGAAGACGACGATTCGCGAACCGCCTCGTAGATCAGCCGAGTCATTTGCTCAGTCAGCTGCCCGGGCCCCACAATGCGGTGCACCTCTTTGACCGTTTCTGTTGCCGACACACGCCCAGCATTGAACGCCGCCACGGCCGTAGCAAACATTTCAAAGGCAGTGGCCGAGAGAGCATCGCGAATGTGTCGGTAGAGTGTTGGCGCGTCCATGTCCGCTGCTGGGCGATCCAAAAACGGCTGGCTTGGCCCTGCGCGCGTGTGCGTGTGCGTGTGTGATGTTGGGGGTACGGTTGTGGCCGCCGCTGCTGCCGAGGAAGGCGCCAAGGCTGAAAACGACGAGGACGAGACAAGATTAGTTTGCGATCGCGATGTGCCGATCCGTGTGTGTGATTGTTGTTGCTGTTCTTGATGCTGATGCTGCTGTTGTGCAATGCCGTCCTCTGCTGGATACAAGTTCAGCGAAGCAGTAGACGCAGATGCAGACGCAGAGAGGGGGCCTGCTTTGTCCGTCTGGTTGTTGGTGCTACCGTGTCCGACATTCAAATGCTGTTGACTGGCAGTGTGCCCGTCTTCAATCGCGGCGTGGTTTGCCACGCTAGCCGTTGCTGACGACTTGACATGGAGCGTTCCCAGCACGTCGACAGTCAGCAAACCGGACTTGTCCTGAGCAGACATGGATCCGAGAGAGTAGTCAAGTGCCTGTGTACTCTACAGCCGCAGTTGGCCAGTAAGAAAGTAAGCAACCGCACGCCAAGAGTGCGTCTCTGCACACCACACCCAAACGCAACTTACAATGTTCAGAGATCGCAGCGTGTTGGTTTGCTGATCGAAATACGAGGTGGAATTGCCGCCTGGCACTTCGTTTTGCAGACCGTACGGGCTGCTTCCAAAGGCATCGAGCCGTCCATCTTCCGCACCAATCACAGCGTCCCCTACAGCCGCTTTTCCGCTGTCATGATGGCTGGAAGTTGTATGTGATCCAAGAAAGCCTGCCCTGCTGCTGTTAACCCAGAAACGCCACGAGAAGTAGCACCAGACTCTTCTGCCTGGCCTCGAGCCTCGTAGCCTCGAGATCCGGTGCTTGCATTGAAACGTTGCTGCTGCTGCTGCTGCTGCTGCTGGTACCCAGAGGACGAATGAGCGTGTGCGCCATCGCCGTGGCTGTGTCTCAATGTTTCACGCGACTGCTGTGCATATCCGGTCCCTGACCCTGACCCGGATCCGTGTGATGCAGACTGCTGCTGCGTGTGAGCCGGCCAATGCTGGTTTTGCGGCAACGCTGCGAGATCTGTCCCGTCGGCTCCATGTCCAATGCCAGGCTTGCTTGGGGTCGCGTGTTGAAAGTCGGCAGCGTCGGCGATGCGGCTGTCTCCATCAAACGACGTCAGCAGTGGCTGTGCTCCAGGGCTATACTCGACCATGCTCACAATCGACTGCAGAATGCTAGTAAGCAGACGATGCAGAAGCATGCAGCAGCCCAGCACGAGCCCGATGCACTCTGCATATTGCCGTCCAACCAACCTTGCGGAAGGCGTCCAGCTGCGATGCAGACTTTTTGAGCGCGTTGTATCTGTCCATAAGGGCAGCCTTTGACGCGACAAGCGCCTTCTTCTCGGACGCCTGGCTCGCAAGAGCGTGCTCGAGCTCGGCGACACGGCGAGACAGCACCGAGACCTGGGCCTCGAGCGTGGCATTCTGTCCAGCAGTGGCATTGCAGTGCCGGTGTGGTGTGGCATCCAGCCGCCGGTCAGCCACTCGATTGCTCCAGCGGCCTCTGGACCAAGGACGCACCTGCTCCTTGTGCTGCGAAGCGACGTGTTTCCAATGAGTGACCTGGTGCTTGAGGGCAGCAGCTTGCCGAGTGTATGCGTCCTGGACAAGGTCGATGCCCGCTCGCAGCTGCCCGCCAGCAGACAGACGGCACCACCAGCACACAGGAAATCAGCCAGACTGACGTTGGATGCGAACAGCAGCAGCGGAGCATGGGCAGATGGGCAGCGTCCACAGGCGTCCGCACCTGAGAATCCAGGTCACCAAAGTCTTTGGCCGTGCCGCCGGTTCCGCTGTTACCGATGCTGGCAGCCATGAGCGAGCCCTGCGTGGCTGACGACGGCTGGCCCTGTCCGTGTCCGTGTCCAGCTTGGCCGTTGTTGGCGGCAGCAGCAGACAGGTGCGACACGCCCAGATGGCGACCTCCGACAATGCCAGCCCGAGGCACAGGCGCACTTTCCGATGCGTACGCAGCAGGCCCAGCAGCAGCTCCTCCACCTGCTCCGCCGCCAGGCACTCCGGCGGTCTTGGCCTTCATCATCATGTTCGTCTCCGATGGTGAACTCTTTGTGGAATCGCTGTGATTGGTCGACCTGGAGAGACTTTGTGAGTTGCAGACACTGCGTGATGCGAGCGCAGCAGCGGCGGTGGTGCAGGCAGCAACGCCTGCTGTCTCGCTGGGCGGTGCGTGTGTGTCAGAGATCCATGCAGACGCACTTTACAGGCATCAGGGCACTGCTTCATGTCCTTCAGTCACGTGCAAGGCACGTGACCAGGCAGCCATCTCGGTGATTTCCAACATCAAATTATTGCCCTGAATCCTCCCCACAGCCGACCTTTCAAGTCACCTTACTGTAGGTGGCATGCTTGTGGATGCCCTTCGCCCGCTGGCCGTCCATCCTGGCTGCTGACTCTTGGGTCATGAAATGATGCGCCGGCCGATGCCAGCACAGCATGGAGTCGACGCTTGATCTTGTGGCAGCACACTGCGGTCTGCAGGTCAAGCTGTATGGGTGAGCCGCTGGCCGGGCCGGTGATGGGCAGCAACAAAGGCACGGCAGAGCAGACCAGACTCGCAGACTGACCACCGCCAACAGCGCCTGCGTCGAACGCAACCCACACAACTGGGAGTCTGTCTGCAAGGGCGAGAAGACCGCACTCACAAAGTGCGCAGAGGAAAAGTGAGCAGCCATGCCCTCCACCTGCCGATCCGCTTGCTGACGCAACTGCCCATTGACGCAACGCACTGACAGTGTCGGAGAGCTGCGCCGTGTCAAGGAGCGCTGCGCGCCGTTCATTGCGTCGTACCGATCGTGCCTCGAGGACAACAAGACGGACCCACAGGCATGCATGTCCAGTCTGCGCGAGCTGTACAACTGCCACCAGTCCGTGGCTGCAGAGCTTCAAGGGCAGAGTGCGGCTGCTGCATCTTCCTCGCCATCTGCACAATAACAATGCACTATTTCATGATCCATTCACTGGAAGGGGTTCACTCGAATCAAGTGCGAGCAATGCACGCTTGCTTTGGCCATCCACCTACAGAGACGCATTAGGCGCCTGCTCGATCTTGACCACGATCTTGCCAAACTGCTGCCCACGTCTATGGACAGGTCATGCATTAGCCGCACGAGTTCTATATGCATGCATCTGCGATCGGTAGCATGTGGCATTATGATCAGCAACGCCTCACCTCATGAGCTCAAAGGCTTGCTCGACATTGGCGAGGCCGTCAATGACCGTGCTCACGACAGGCCGCATCTTCTTCTCGTCAATAAAGTCCACCATGCGTCTGAACTCGTCATTGCTGCCCATGCACGCGCCACGGATCTGCAGGTGCTTGAACCACAGGAACGGCACTGTGAACGAGACCTTGGATCCGGCTGTGGCGCCGTAAATGACCAGAATGCCGCCAGGCTTGAGCAGACGGATGTACGACGCGACATTGGGGCCGCTGGCACCATCAATAATGACGTCAAAGAACCCTGACTCGACCGACGACTGGAGATCCGACACCCAGTCCTTGTCCTTGTAGTTGGCGCCGCCCGATGCCCCCAGACGGATGGCACGATCAATCTTTTCCTGTGACGAACTGGTCACATGGACCGATGCACCGGCAGCACTGTTATGGTTGTTTTTGTAGTTGTCATGATGGCTTAGCGACTGGCCGTTTGTTGATTGATGGACAGCAACTCACGTGCATGCTGCCCATCGGCAACTCACATGGCAAACTGCATTGCAAATGCGGCAACACCGCCGCCAATGCCCGGGACCAGAACAGACTGGCCGGCCTTGACTTGGCCCAGCGTGAACGTGGCGCGGAAGGCAGTCAGGCCAGCAAGCGGAATGGCGGCCAGCTCCTCAAAGGACAGGTGGGCAGGGGCGCGATGGACGAGCTTTGCGTCCACGACGATGTACTCGGCGAGCGTTCCTGTGTGATGCACCGGAAGCGGGCATGAGTGGGCTGTAAGCGTGTGCAAACGTGCCGCACGCGGAGAATCAACGCGGTTGCTGCGGTGGCGAGACGCATGCTTGCAGGATGGATGGGCAGGATGGATGGGCAGGATGGATGGATGGATGGGCAGGCAGGCAGGATGGACGGATGGACAGAAGGATAGACAGACAGACAGAAGGAGAGACGCACCAGGGCGGGGAAGCAGGCCCAGGATGCCGTGCGCCAGAATGTCTTCAGGGCCGGTGGGGTCCGAGTCCCAGCCATCGCTCGAGTTGATGAGCACGCGGTCGCCTGGCGCAAGGGCCTGCTGTGGTGGTGCGTCGGCAGCCGGAGCAGCAACGGCAACGACCACGCCAGCGCCGTCGGCCCCCAGGATCGAGTCGTACGACACGCCGGGGTACTGGCGCTCGCGGATGAAGACGTCGCGGTGGTTGAGGGCCGCGGCGTGCAGCCGCACCAGCACAGAGCCGGGCGGCAGCAGGCGCGGGTCGGTCGGTGGCGGGGGCAGCGACACGACGGCAATCGGATCGTACGGGGCCGTCTGTGCCGTCTGTGCACTGGCAGACTGTGCACTGGCTGTCTGTGCAGTGGCAGGCTGCTGCAGCTGGATGGCGAGCATTTTGAGATTCACGTCAAACGTTGCCTGCCGAGAGATCCGCGATTCCAACCTGCGAGCAGATCCAGCCAGCCAGCCAGCCAGCCAGCCAGCCAGCCAGCCAGCCAGCCCGACCTGCAAACAGCCCAACCTGCGAACAGTCCAACCTGCGAGCAGCCCAACCGAGCAGCCCAACCGAGCAGGCCAGTTCAACTGTCGCCAGCGAGCACTTGACGTCGAGCACCGTTACCAGCAACCGTCACCAGCAACACCGTCACCGTCACCGTCACCAGCAACACCCGCAGGTCTGACTCGTCTGGCTGATCCATGTCGAGCAGCAACAGCAACGCCGGCGCCAACAGCAACGGCAACAGCGGTGCGCCGCCCCTGCACGGCTTCCCGCCTGGCTTCCCGCCCGGTTTCGTGCCTCCGCCTCCTCCAGGCTTCCCCGCCGGCATGCCCATGCCCCCCGGCTTCCCTCCCGGCCTCCCTCCCGGCTTCCCTCCTGGCTTCCCTCCTGGCATGCCCATGATGGCCATGCCCCCGCCTGGCTTCCCGCCTGGCATGATGCCGCCGCCGCCGCCGCCAGGCATGCCGGGTGTGCCTGGATCTCTGCCTGTGCCTGTGCCTGTGCCTGGCCCACCGCCTGTGCCTGCTCCACCGCCCGCGCCAGAGCTGTCGCCCGAAGAGAAGCTCGAGCTCAAGGCCAAAAAGTGGAAGCAGATGCACACCCAGCGCTACTCGGAGAAGCGCAAGTTTGGCTTCACAGAGGTCCAGAAGGAAAAGATGCCTCCCGAGCACCTGAGGTGGGCTGCCTTCCCTTGTCCTTCCCTGTCTTGCTCTGCCGTCGCCTCTGCTTGCACTGCTTGCTCTGCTTGCTGTGCCAGACTGGCGAAAGGACTGACTGACTGCCCACGTCATCCATCTCTGCTCGCGTCGCGTTGATTCCTGCCTTTCAGAAAGATCATCAAGGACCACGGCGACATGTCCAGCAACAAGTTCCGCAACGACAAGCGCATCTACCTGGGTGCTCTCAAATACGTGCCCCATGCCGTCCTGAAGTTGCTTGAAAACATGCCCATGCCGTGGGAGCAGGTGCGTGTTGCTCTGTTCTGCCCGTCTCTGCCTTGCCTGCTCGCGTCTGCGTCCATCGTCATTGCCCTTGCCGCCATCATTGTCCGGTGCACTCATCCTTTGCCCGCCGCAACAATCGTCGCCACCCCCAATCGTCCTTGCCAGGTTCGCGAAGTCACGGTCATCTACCACATCACCGGTGCCATCACCTTTGTGAGCGAGACGCCCTGGGTCATTGAGCCGCACTACATCTCGCAGTGGGGCACCATGTGGATCATGATGCGTCGAGAGAAGCGCGATCGTCGCCACTTCAAGCGCATGCGGTTCCCGCCCTTTGACGACGAGGAGCCGCCGCTCGACTATGGCGACAACATCCTCGATGTCGACCCTCTGGAGCCCATCCAGATCGAGCTCGACGAAGAGGAAGACGCTGCTGTCCGCGAGTGGTTCTACGACCACAAGGCCCTTGTCGACACCAAGTTTGTCAATGGCTCCACGTACCGTCGCTGGAACCTCGACCTCCCCATCATGTCTACGCTCTACCGCCTCGCCCGCCAGCTGCTCTCGGATCTGGTTGACCCAAACTACTTTTATCTCTTTGACAAAAAGGCCTTCTTCACCGCCAAGTCGCTCAACATGGCCATCCCCGGAGGTCCCAAGTTCGAGCCCCTGTACCGCGATCTGGACGCTGCTGACGAAGATTGGAACGAGTTCAACGACATCAACAAGATCATCATTCGCCACCCTGTCCGTACAGAGTACAAGGTCGCGTTCCCGTTCTTGTACAACTCGCTGCCTCGGGCTGTCCACATCTCGTGGTATCACCACCCCGCAGTGGTGTACGCTCGCACCGACGATCCTGATCTGCCGCCGTTCTACTTTGACCCCATCATCAACCCCGTCTCGTCGCGCTCGCTCCAGACATCCCAGGCTGTCACCCACGAGGATGAGATCTTTGGCGACGAGGAAGAGGACGATTCGTTTGTGCTTCCCGAGGGTGTCGACCCTTTCCTGGCCGAGACGCCGCTGTACACGGACAACACCAACAGCGCCATCGAGCTGTACTGGGCCCCGCATCCCTTTGACAAGCGCAGTGGTCTCACTCGTCGTGCAGAGGACGTCCCGCTCGTCAAGTCGTGGTACCTGGAGCACATCCCTGCCGGCCACCCCGTCAAGGTCCGCGTGTCGTACCAGAAGCTGCTCAAGTACTACGTCCTCAACGAGCTGCATCATCGCCCGCCAAAGGCCAAGAAGAAGAAGTACCTGTTCCGCCAGCTCAAGGCTACCAAGTTCTTCCAGACCACAGAGATTGACTGGGTCGAGGCCGGCCTCCAGGTCTGCCGTCAGGGCTACAACATGCTCAACCTCTTGATCCACCGCAAGAACCTCAACTATCTGCATCTGGACTACAACTTCAACCTCAAGCCGGTCAAAACGCTCACCACCAAGGAACGCAAAAAGTCGCGATTCGGCAACGCGTTCCATCTGTGTATTGCTGCCGGCACTCCCGTGTCGTTAGCTACCGGCCTCTCGCGTCCGATCGAGGCTATCGCTGCTGGCGACCTTCTGCAGTGCTGGGCCACTCCCTCAAACCTGGCGGCCCATGGCGACGTGCCCTTTGAACTTGACAGCGCCAAGACGGTCAGCTATGAAGGCGTCGCCGGCGGCAACGCTTTCCAAGTGCACAGCAAGCCGCAGGCGTGTGTTCGCATCCACTGTCTGGACGGGACGACGCTCACGTGCACGCCTACGCATCCGGTGCTTGCGGTTGACCAGTCTGGCGCTCGCGCCGGTACCTACGCTGATGCCGTGTATGTGCCAGCGGGTGAGCTGAAGCCGACCCATGCGGTCGTGTGCTCGGCCATTGGCACTGTGCTGGACCAGCCAGAGTTTGACGTGGGCTCCAAGTTTGAGATGGGCGGTTGGACGCTCGCAACGCACCGTCTGCAGGTTCTGGCGATGGCGCGCTTGCTTGGCAGCGTCGTCTCGAACTCTTCCATCCGCGGCAACGGCAGTTCCATCAGCCAGCACACGGGCTTGTTCCTTGGAAGCCACATTGATGTGCAGCAGGTCCAGGCAGACGTGCAGCTGCTCACGGGCATGTCGGGCACAGTGACATTGGCGAACGGCGACCTTTGGGAGCTTTCCCTCCCCGCGGCACTCAAAGCCAGCCTTGATGCACTTGCCGCCTGCACGACCGAGTCTGCACAGGCCATGCCTGCCGTGATTCTTGCTGCTCCGCGATCTGTCCAGCGCGAGTTTATTGCGGCACTGTGTGGCGGCATTGGCAGCAGCGTGCGTTTGCCTGTGGACGCCGGCAAGGGTGACGTGCTGCTTACCGAGCAATCTCTGCAAATTCGCGCCGGTGCAAACGACGCCATCAACATGCAGCAGCAACTCGAATCTATGCAGGCGTTGGCCGAGATTCTGCAGGACACCTTTGATGTGTCCACTACGCTCGTACAGTACCATGTGGCATCACTTCAAAACACACCTGGCCTGTCTGTGTTTGACCCCGCCACTGGAGCCGTGCTCACGACTGTCGCGCAGCAAGTCTCATGGGCCGTGCGTCGCGCCGAGCGCCCGCTTACTGCAGAAGAGCTGGTACAGACTCTCGAGGACCTTGGCACAAGCTTCACCGCTTCAGATATCCAGCATCAGGTCGACGAGTTTGTCAAGAGGGGCGCGATCCAAGTGACTTTGGACAAGTGTCTCCAGATGGCAAGCGGCTCGTTGGAGGTTGTCGATGATTCTGCTGCACATGATAGCCTGTCAGCTGCGGCGGCGTTCTTTTATCGCGTCGGGCTTCGCATCAACTGCTCGTCGATTCCGGTGTTTGTTGAGCAGATTGGCATTCGCTACTGTGTTGACAAGAGCACTCGCTTTGACCTTGTGCGCCGCTGGAATGCATACCGGATGCTGCTTACGCGCCAGCGCTGGTTCTTCGTCAACGCCGCCATCGACTGCCTTCTTGGCACGTTGCACGTCTCCCCCAACGATCGCACTCGGATGGCCGCTGAAAAGCTTTTGTCTGTCAGCCGTAATGCCGACACCGTCGACAAGTGCCTTGCATATGCCGCGGTGCTTGTCCAGCAGCAGTTTGGCGTCGTTTATCCTGAGGCACTCGAGCATCGTGGCGCCTTGCGCCAGTATCTCGATGGTAGCACCCCGCTCATTCCCTTGGAGCACACGACGGCCGACACCTTCCATCTTCCAGCTGCACTCACCCTTTCAAAGTTTGCAGAGCGGATCGGACGTCCCCTGGAGTCTCTGAAGCGCGGCGCGAGCAGCTCCTGCCCTACCTCGCTGCTGTTGCCCCTGACGCTTATCGAGGAGCTTGCCGACAAGGTCGTGGTCTATGACATCACCGTGCCGGAGCATGAGAACTTTGTGGCGGCGTCCATGGTTGTGCACAACTGCCGTGAGATCCTGCGTCTGACCAAGCTCGTTGTCGACTCGCACGTGCAGTACCGTCTTGGCAACGTGGATGCCTTCCAACTGGCTGACGGTCTGCAATACACGTTTGCTCACGTCGGCCAGCTGACGGGCATGTACCGCTACAAGTACAAGCTCATGAGACAGATCCGCATGTAAGTCTGCAAACTTCATCACGCGTGTCTGGCACCGCTGTTGGCTTGGCTGCTGTCCATGTTCCGCGCAATCTAACCACGGCCGATATCTTCCTCATCTCCGCCCATGCAGGTGCAAGGATCTCAAGCATCTCATTTACTACCGCTTCAACACTGGCCCTGTCGGTAAAGGCCCTGGCTGTGGTTTCTGGGCACCGGGATGGCGTGTGTGGCTGTTCTTCCTGCGCGGCATTGTGCCGCTCCTGGAACGCTGGCTTGGAAACCTGCTGGCCCGCCACTTTGAGGGCCGCCAGTCCAAGGGCATTGCCAAAACCGTCACCAAACAGCGTGTGGAGTCGCACTACGATCTCGAGCTCCGTGCGGCCGTCATGCATGACATCCTGGACATGATGCCCGAGGGTATCAAGGCAAACAAGTCGCGCACCATCCTGCAGCACCTGAGCGAGGCCTGGCGTTGCTTCTCTCCCGAAACGCTGGTCCGCATGGCCGATGGCACGGTCAAGACTGCAGCCAGTGTCATGATGGGCGATCTCGTACTCGGTAGCAGCGGCAAGGCTCTTGCTGTCACCCAAACCATGAGCGGACGCGACGCAATGTACAAAGTTACGGTCGACCCCTCAAGCTCGATCGGCACTTTGGGTCTCAGCGCTGAGTGGAAGCCTGCGCAGACTGCTGGCTTTGTCTGCAACTCGCGCCACGACCTTGTCATGGTGAATCCCGCGGTCGACGTCGTGTCCATGGAGCATGACAGAAAGGCCTGCACGATCACTGTTCACTACGGCGACATTCTTCCGTACTCGGGCGAGGCCAGCGTGGCGACTCACTTGGGCTCTGCTTCTCGCACCTTTTCGTATCCGGCCGACGCTTCCGACATGATTGCTGTCGTTGCGCCAGCTGCAGAGGCCGTAGAGGTTGACACAACCCTTTGTGGCGTGGACATCAAGCCGACTGCCAATCTCTCCGACGCTTCCGTCTCGGCAAATGACGCTGCCAAGCTGCACGCAGCGGATGCAAGCCGTCTGGCCCTTCGGCCGTTTGTGGACCAGGACGACGAGTTCCAATCGGAGGCGGCGGCTTGCCGCGCGGCTGAAATGTTCGTGGCCGAGCGCAAGGCCGCGGGGCCTGTGGTGTGGACTGTCAGTACGCATGAGTTTGTCGAGTATGCCCGCCACCACCCAGAGGCTGCCGCTGCTATGCGTATGCTTATGGCCCCGCTCATCGAGTTCCCCACGTCTCCGTCGGTCTCGATCGCCAAGGCTATCCAAGAGTCGGTTGCTGAGAGCGCGTCTGCTGCGCTGCCCACTGAAAGCGACATTGGCTACCTCGCTGGTCTCTACATGTCTGGCAGCAGCGATCCTCGGACAGGCTGTGTGGACAGCACGCTCGTGTCGGTCTTGCGTGCCCTTGGCTATCCTCTGGACGGAACCAAAGCCGTGTCAGCTGCGCTCATTCGCAACCTGCTCACTCAACCTGCCGATATCCGTCGCGCTGTCCTGGCTGGCATCATTGATGGCGACAGCAGCTGCATCAACTGCAACACGTGTGGCGCTCCGTCGGCATTCCAAGTCGGCCAACGCATCAGAACCAGCTGCCTTATGCTCCACGAGGAGACCATGCTTTTGGCGCAGCATCTGGCTCGCAGTCTGGGTCTGACCGCCACCATCTGCACGCGCACTGCCTCAGAGGCCAACTCATCAGCATCGACTGGCCAGCCTGCGCGGAGGCACATGACCTGCATGATCAGCGGTGCTGGGATCGAGCTGTTGCCATGCAAGGAGATGCGTCTCAAACCCCACGCCTGCGTGGATCAGTCTGCGCGTGGCATGGTGCGGTTTACTGTCGAGCAGGTCAGCGAGGACGCGCCGTACGTCGGCTTCGAACTTGCTGGATCGCCGCTTTTCCTGCTGGACAGCTGGCTTGTCGTCCACAACTGCTGGAAGGCCAATATCCCCTGGAAGGTGCCTGGCCTGCCCACCCCCATCGAGAACATGATCCTGCGTTACGTCAAGTCCAAGGCCGATTGGTGGACGTCTGTGGCGCACTACAACCGTGAGCGTATCCGACGTGGTGCCACTGTCGACAAGACCGTCTGCAAGAAGAACCTCGGACGTCTGACGCGTCTTTGGATCAAGGCCGAGCAAGAGCGCCAGCACAACTACCTCAAGGATGGCCCGTACATCACTGCCGAGGAGGCTGTTGCCATCTACACGGCTACGGTGCACTGGCTCGAGTCGCGCAAGTTCTCGCCCATTCCGTTCCCGCCGCTTTCGTACAAGCACGACACCAAGCTGCTCATTCTTGCTCTCGAGCGTCTCAAGGAAGCTTACTCGGTCCAGGGCCGTCTTAACCAGAGCCAGCGCGAGGAATTGGGTCTTATCGAGCAGGCCTACGACAACCCGCACGAGTGTCTGAGCCGCATCAAGCGGCTGCTGCTCACGCAGCGCGCCTTCAAGGAGGTTGGCATCGAGTTCATGGACATGTACAGCCACCTGATTCCTGTCTACGACATTGAGCCGTTGGAGAAGATCACGGACGCCTACCTCGACCAGTACCTGTGGTACGAGGCCGACAAGCGCCATCTCTTCCCAGCGTGGATCAAGCCGAGCGACACCGAGCCGCCTCCGCTGCTCGTGTACAAGTGGGCCCAGGGTATCAACAATCTCACAGATGTCTGGGAAACCGCCGATGGCCAGTGCAACGTCCTTCTCGAGACGCGTCTCAGCAAGGTGTACGAGAAGATTGACCTGACGCTGCTCAACCGTCTTCTGCGTCTCATTGTCGACCACAACATTGCCGACTACATGACGTCCAAGAACAACGTCGCCCTGACGTACAAGGACATGAACCACATCAACGCGTACGGCCTGATCCGCGGTCTGCAGTTCGCCTCGTTCATCTTCCAGTACTACGGTCTGGTGCTTGACCTGCTTGTGCTCGGTCTCAACCGCTCGAGCGAGATGGCTGGCCCCCCTGCCATGCCCAACGACTTTTTGCAGTTCCGCGATGTGGCGACCGAGGTCCGCCATCCCATCCGCCTGTACATGCGCTACATTGACCAGATCTACGTCTTCTTCCGCTTTTCGGCAGACGAAGCCCGCGACCTCATCCAGCGCTACCTTACAGAGCACCCCGACCCTAACAACGAGAATGTGGTTGGATACAACAACAAGAAGGTGTGGCCGCGTGACTGTCGCATGCGTCTGATGAAGCACGATGTCAACCTTGGCCGCGCCGTCTTCTGGGACATCAAGAACCGCCTGCCGCGCTCGCTCACGACGATCGACTGGGAAGACAGCTTTGCCTCTGTCTATTCGCGCGACAACCCCAACATGCTCTTTGCCATGTCTGGGTTCGATGTCCGCATCCTGCCCAAGATCCGCTCGACGCAGGAAGAGTTTTCCCTGCGTGAGGGTGTGTGGAACCTTGTCAACGAGCAGACCAAGGAGCGCACAGCACACGCGTTTATCCGTGTGGACGAAGAGTCGCTGCAACGCTTCCACAACCGCATCCGCCAAATCCTCATGTCGTCGGGCTCGACGACATTCACCAAGATCATCAACAAGTGGAACACTTGTCTGATTGGTCTGATGACCTACTACCGCGAGGCTGTGGTGCACACTCGCGAGATGCTCGACCTGCTCGTCAAGTGCGAGAACAAGATCCAGACTCGTGTCAAGATTGGCCTCAACTCCAAGATGCCGTCCCGTTTCCCGCCGGTTGTTTGGTGAGCAACTTGCATAGCTCCAGCCTGAAATGATGCTCTCGATTGTAGCTCTGGCGTTTGAACGATTCGTTGGCTGACCGCCATTTGACTCTTGACTCTTAGGTACTGTCCAAAGGAGCTTGGAGGTCTCGGCATGCTGTCCATGGGCCATGTTCTCATCCCGCAGTCTGACCTGCGCTGGTCCAAGCAAACTGACGTTGGCATCACGCACTTCCGGTCAGGCATGTCGCACGACGAGGACCAGACGATTCCCAACTTGTACCGTTACATCCAGCCCTGGGAGTCAGAGTTTATCGACTCGCAGCGCGTGTGGAACGAGTATGCGCTTAAGCGCCAAGAGGCCAATGCGCAAAATCGTCGTCTGACGCTTGAGGATCTCGAGGACTCGTGGGACCGTGGCATTCCTCGCATCAACACTTTGTTCTGTTTCGAGGTTGGCACGCCAGTCATGATGGCCGACGGCACAACCAAGGCAGTCGAGGACATCCAGACAGACGACCTGCTGATGGGTGACAACTCAACCGAGTCAGGCTACACCCCGCGTCGTGTGCTCAAGACATGCGCTGGCAACGCTGCTCTCATTGATGTTCGTATGAGCAACACATCGTTGGGCACCATGTCGTTCAAGTGCACGGAGAACCACATTCTCGTGATGCGCGCCATTGAGGGTGTCTTGGACATTGAGTGGTCCACGGACGGCACGTACCTCCACGTCGGCTGCTACTCGCGCGACCTGGTCTACCACTCGTCTCGCTTTACCGTTTCCGCCTCTGCCGATGTCGCGACTGCCACGGTCGATCCCAGCCTTGTTGCGGATCGCGTCTTTTCTTTCCAGACAGCAAGCGAAGCTGAACGCGCCGCATCGGACTTCCTTGCAGTCGTCGAGCACGTGCAGCCAGGCGATATCGTTGAGATTGACGCAGATGCGGCCCTCGTTCGCATGCAGGCAGACCCAAACATCCATCGGTTCTTCCGCATGTACACATCCGAGGTGGAGTTCCCGCCCATCGCTGCTCCCCGCATCGACCCGTACGTCTTTGGTCTCTGGCTGGCCTCTGCCGGCAAGTCGGACTGCCTTGCGGTTTCAGGAACCGGAAGCAAAGCAGATGCTGCCGTTGCATACGTCTCTGCGTGGGCATCGGCACTCGACTGCACGGCGACTGTCTGCTACGTTGGCAATCAAACGGTTGTCACTGTTTCGCCTGCAGTGCTTGGAGGCACCAACAAGTTTGTGGAGCTGCTCGAGTCGGCCGGTTGTATGACCAGCAAGCACATCCCTGACGAGTACATGCTGGGCTCTCGTGAGACGCGCCAGCTGCTGCTTGCCGGCCTTCTGGATGGTTGCGGCGGCAGCCTGGGTGACAATGGAGAGCATGGGTTCGTGTTCTCGCTGCCCGAGGCGCAAGTTGCATCCAAGGGTGCGTCTGCGTCGCTTCTCAGCCAGGCCAACCAGGTTGCCCTGTCGCTTGGCTTCGCGTCGCGTCCTGTGCACCTCCGCGAGATGTCTTACGGCGCTGGATCCACGCTCGTCATGTCTGTCAACTGGACGGGTCCTGGCCAGGACAAGATCCCCGTTCTCCGCTCTGATATTCGCAAGGCTGTCTACAACGGCCCACGCGGCATGTCTCTGCCGTTTACTCTCGAGCGCACCAAGCCAGGCCGATTTGCTGGCTTTGAGGTGGATGGCAATGGCCGCTTCCTCTTGTCGTCTTTCCTGGTCGTGCACAACTCAAAGGACCGTCATACTCTGGCATACGACAAGGGCTGGCGTATCCGCACCGAGTTCAAGCAATACCAACTGCTCAAGAACAATCCGTTCTGGTGGACGCACTGCCTAGCGCGTGGCACACTGGTCAAGCTTGCTGATGGACGCGATACCAAGATCGACGACATCAAGGTTGGCGATCTGCTTATGGGCGACGACGCTTTCCTGCCAGATGGTATCACGGTCAACCCTGCATACAAACCGCGTCGCGTCCTGGAGCTGCATGCTGGAGACCATGTCAAGGGCAGCACTCTCTTCCGCGTGTCGTTTGCCACCGAGGACGGTCAGCTTCCAGAGTCGTTCACGGTCACCCCTGCCCACGAGCTCACCTGTCAGCTCCTGCGAGTGTCGCCGTATGTGTCGACGACGGAGAATGCCAATGGATCGTCTTGCTGGACCGTCGAGTACGCTACCCGGGACTATGAGCGCAAGCAGCTGCTTGTCAATCAAGGAGGCAAGACCGAGGCTTCTGAGCTCTGCGCCAAGGTCTCTGCCGACCCGAACGTGCTCAAGGATGGTGATCTCGTGGATGTGACTGTAGTATCTGTGCTGCAGATGGATCCGTGGTTCCGTGAGCGCATGCATCTGATCCGCGTCCCGGCTCTCTTTGCGCGCGATGCCGGCCATAGCAGCAGCGACTTGCCCGTCTCTCCCTACTTCCTTGGTCTTTGGTTGGCCAACGGTTCGCTCGGCGGTTCTCGCGCAGAGATTTGCTGTGGCGAGGACGCGAATGAGGCGATCGAGTGGCTGTACCTCTACGGCAAGCAGCTTGGCCTTGACGTTATTGAGCATGAGGTCTGGACTGCACCGCATCACTGCCTCTTGGATGGGGGAGTCAAGGCCGAGCGTCTCGGGGAAAACCAGCTTTGGTTTGCGCAGGACTCTGCTCGTGAGCAGATGCGCGTCACATACCAGAGCAACGGTGTTGACCGCGTTCGTGTCAGGCCGGCCAGCAGGACCATCGCTGAGATGCGCTTGGCTCGTGTTCCATCGCTAGTCATTACACTGAGCGGGCCCAACAACCCACTGCTGCCTCCACTCAAGCCGCTTGTGGACAAGAAGCAGATTCCCGAGGCGTTCCTGCTTGGTTCGCTGCAGGAGCGTCGCGAGCTATTGGCTGGCTTGCTGGATGGAACTGTGTCTGCATCCGGTTGTGGGCACGTGGATGCATTCAAGTTCTCGCAGACCGATTCCAACGCTGCGCTCTTTGATGATGCTCTCTCTTTGGCACGTTCGCTCGGACTCGGCAACTGCCCAATCACAAAGCGTGCCGTGCATGGACAGGCTGCGCGTCTCGAGACCGTCTTTTCAGGCCTGGGCCAGGACCTTGTTCCAGTGCGCTTGCCCCACAAGAAACACGCCATGCACCAGATCACAACAGGGCGACTTTTCCATATCGAGGCGGTTGCCAATGGGCCGTGGAACGGCGTGACTCTCGACGGCAATCAGCGCTTCCTCCTCGCCGACTTTACCGTCACCCACAACTCGCGCCACGACGGCAAGCTATGGAACCTCAACAACTACCGCGTGGACATGATCCAAGCGCTGGGCGGTGTCGAGGGCATCTTGGAGCACACGCTTTTCAAGGGCACCTACTTCCCGACCTGGGAGGGTCTGTTCTGGGAAAAGGCATCTGGCTTTGAAGAGTCGATGAAGTTCAAGAAACTCACCAATGCCCAGCGCTCTGGACTCAACCAGATCCCCAACCGTCGCTTCACGCTTTGGTGGTCGCCGACCATCAACCGCGCCAATGTGTATGTTGGTTTCCAGGTCCAGCTTGACTTGACGGGCATCTTCATGCACGGCAAGATTCCGACGCTCAAGATCTCGCTCATCCAGATTTTCCGTGCCCACTTGTGGCAAAAGATCCACGAAAGTGTCGTCATGGATTTGTGCCAGATCTTTGACCAGGAGCTCGAAGCCCTTGGCATCGAGACTGTTCAGAAGGAAACGATCCACCCACGCAAGTCGTACAAGATGAACAGCTCGTGTGCCGACATTCTATTGTTTGCTGCCCACAAGTGGAACGTCTCGCGTCCATCGCTGCTCACAGACACCAAGGACTCGTTTGACGGCGCCACGACTCAAAAGTACTGGATCGATGTACAGCTTCGCTGGGGCGACTTTGACTCGCACGACATTGAGCGCTACACACGCGCCAAGTACCTCGACTACACGACAGACTCCATGTCCATCTACCCGTCGCCGCACGGTGTCATGATCGGCATTGATCTTGCCTACAACCTGCACAGGTAATGATGGACATGCGTGTGCATGATTGTCATGGTCCTCATGCCCAACCGATTCTGACGCTTGTATTGTTCTCCCTGCCAGTGCATATGGCAACTGGTTCCCAGGCATGAAGCCGCTCGTGCAGCAGGCAATGGCCAAGATCATGAAGTCGAACCCTGCTCTCTTTGTGCTTCGCGAGCGTGTCCGCAAGGGCCTGCAGCTGTACTCGTCTGAGCCCACCGAGCCGTACCTCTCGTCCCAGAACTACGGCGAGCTGTTCTCCAACCAGATCATTTGGTTTGTGGACGACACCAACGTGTACCGCGTCACCATCCACAAGACGTTCGAGGGCAACTTGACGACCAAGCCAATCAACGGTGCCATCTTCATCTTCAATCCGCGCACTGGCCAGCTGTTCCTCAAGATCATTCACACGTCGGTGTGGGCCGGACAGAAGCGTCTCGGCCAGCTTGCCAAGTGGAAGACGGCTGAAGAAGTCGCCGCCCTGATTCGTTCGCTGCCCATTGAGGAGCAGCCCAAGCAAATCATTGTGTCGCGCAAGGGTATGCTTGATCCGCTCGAGGTTCACTGTCTGGACTTCCCAAACATTGTGATCAAGGGATCAGAGCTGCAGCTTCCGTTCCAGGCGTGTCTCAAGATTGAAAAGTTTGGCGATCTGATTCTCAAGGCGACCGAGCCGCAGATGGTGCTCTTCAACCTGTTCGACGACTGGCTCAAGAGCATTTCAAGCTACACGGCGTTCCTGCGTCTGATTCTCATCCTGCGCGCTCTGCATGTTAACAACGAGCGCACCAAGGCGATTTTGCGTCCAGACAAGACTGTCATCACGGAGCCGCACCACATCTGGCCGACACTCACGGACCAAGAGTGGTTCCAGATCGAAACGGAGCTCAAGGATCTGATTCTAGGCGACTACGGCAAAAAGAACAACGTCAATGTCGCGTCGCTCACGTCGTCTGAGATCCGTGACATTATTCTCGGTATGGAGATCTCGGCACCCTCCCAGCAGCGCCAGGACATTGCCGAGATTGAGAAGCAGCAGCAGAACCAGTCGCAGCTCACGGCCGTCACCACAAAGACGCAAAACATCCGCGGCGATGAGATTATTGTCACAACCACGTCCAACTACGAGTCGCAGACGTTCTCGTCCAAGACAGACTGGCGCATCCGTGCGGTGTCATCGACCAACCTGCACCTTCGCACAAACCACATCTACGTCAACTCGGATGACATTCGCGAGACGGGCTTCACGTACATCATGCCCAAGAACATCCTCAAGCGGTTCATTTGCATCTCGGACCTTCGCACCCAGATTGCTGGATACCTCTACGGTGTCAGCCCTCCAGACGCGCCGCAAGTCAAGGAGATCCGCGCCATCGTGCTTGTCCCGCAGTGGGGCACCCATCAGCAGGTGCACCTCCCGCACATGCTTCCCGACCACGAGTACCTCAAAGATTACGAGCCGCTCGGCTGGATCCACACGCAGCCCAATGAGCAGCCGCAACTGAACCCGCTGGACGTCACCATGCACGCCAAGATCATGGCGGAGAACAAGGGACAGTGGGACGGCGACCGCACCATTATTCTGACATGCTCGTTCACGCCAGGATCCTGCTCGCTCACGGCGTACAAGCTCACGCCCTCTGGCTTTGAGTGGGGACGCAACAACAAGGACACCGCGGTCAACCCACAAGGCTACCTCCCGTCGTTCTATGAAAAGGTGCAGATGCTTCTGTCGGACCGTTTCCTTGGCTTTTTCATGGTGCCAGACGCGGCCGGAGGCGGCTCGGAGGCTGGCGTTTGGAACTACAACTTTATGGGTGCCAAGCACAGACCGGAGATGAAGTACATGCTGGCGATTGACAACCCGAAAGAGTTTTACCACGAGGTGCATCGTCCCAACCATTTCCTCAACTTTGCCGGCCTCGAAGACTCTGGCTTCGGCAGTGTTGGTGCTGGTGTTGGCGGCGGCGGTGGCCTGGATGCCGACCTTGACGATCAGTTTTCTTGAATGAACTCCCGGCAGCGCGTTTGCCACTTGCGAGACTAATATGTCATGTTTGGCTGATCCTCTTCTACAATATGAAGCCGGATGCAGTTGGACGGCATCGTGTGGTGCGTTGATTCCGTTAAAGTGCGCATGAGAAGGATAGAACACAGAGTCACGTGGTCCTGACCGCAGAGCACATCGAGAAGCGTTGACAAAGCCATCCACTCGCTGAATCTCATCGACTGGCGTTCGAATGGCTAGCACACCTTCCAGAGTCGCTCATTCCAGCCACTTGGGCACTGCAGCGTTTCTTCCAAACAGTGGCAAGATCTGCACAGCTCAATTCATTTCGGGGTCTTGTCTCTTCCTGCCATATATCTTGAAGCATGGTACATTTTCAATGGCCAGACGTTGTGCCTGACACTCCCCTCCGGCTTTGACGATGTCGCGGCGCTTTTTTGACTTCGGCATCGCCGTCTCCAACCAGCGATCCAACCAGCCCAGTTGTCAGTCCTCCTCCACCAGCGACTTGAGTGGGGCTGGCTATTTGGCAGTCTTCCATTTCCCTGTTTCCGGTTGCCGATCCTTTTTTCGGTGCATGCTCTCGTACTGGTCCATCGGCATCGCCCGAAAGCCGCTCAAGATACGCCTCTTGAAGCTCGTACAACGCAATGCCAGCAACGCTCTCGTATCGCGGATTGACGAAATTGACAAGCGCCTCCTCGGTAAGGATCTTGATCAAATCGACGCGGCCGATCTGTAAACAGTCAACGCGGCTTGACGCTGTAACCTCCATATCCAATGCAATCATGGCGTCTTCGGCTTCTTGCGGGATAGTCATGTCTACAATCTTTAGCGAATCGGCTGGCTTGGCGAAGACCAGGTTGTTTTCGCTAGACATGAACGCATCCTCAAACTGCCGAGGTCCGTGCGCTAGAAGAGCTTCGAGAAGTAGCACAAGCTTGCTGCTGGGAACGAGCTGTGCTTTGAACTCGTGATACTCTGAGCGTGTCAAACTCAAGCGTGGGAAATAGTCGCCAGCCGAGATATCGCCAGCATGGAGCGTCAGAAAGGTAGACTCCTCAAGGCTTGGGTTGAGAACAGTAACGCCTGGCTCGAGCGGTTTGAGCGAGACATGGCTTCCTGGTGGTGACTTTAGCAGTCTCCTGAATGGCACACTTCGGATCGCTTTGCAATGGCCGCTAGTCATAAAGTAGAGATGAGATCGATCGCCGCGTGCTTGCAGAATGATAGAGCCAGCCTCAAAGCGAAGAGCCTTGCAATGCCGGGCGATGGTGTGGAGAAGTTCGGGTGGTACATTGACGAGAGCTGGCACGCCTGCGAGGATGTCCAGCCGCTGAGGCATTTGCGCACGTGCATCCGTGTTGATCAGCCCTCGCAGTACATCGCGATCGATGCATAAGAGTTGGGTCATGCTTGTGGCGACGACTGTTGCCAAGCGACGCTCTTTTCCTTCATGCACGCCGCAGTCGCCAATACATGAGCCGAGGGCAACCTCCATGCGCCTGATGAGTCCAGCACTACCGTCGCCAACAAGGGATACGCGCTCTTCCTCGCATGTGCCGGACAAGACAAAATACGTTGCAGTGGCTCGATGTCCCTGTCGGACGATCACCTTGTTGGCTGCGCAGCGCAGTCTTGTTCCGTGCGAAGCGATTCCAATCCTGACTTCGCGCGAGTGTCTTGCAAACGAAGGCATGCTCGACAACATCACTTCCAGGAGCTGCACGGTGTCCTTTGACCTGGTTTCCACTGGTGTGTCCAGCAGCTCCAGCATTTTTGCGATGCGCTGCTCGTCCGACCTAAAGTTTGTATCTGACGGCGCGCAGCGTCCGAGAGTCGTTGACGATTTGGACAACGGATCGTCCTTTCGGGTCTCGGGAGACAGTCGCCGCTCACCATGCCAGGCTGTAACGCGCGCGTTTTTGAACACGGATCGTGTGACACGCATGCTGCGCAAGATGCTGCGTGACAAACGAATCCACTTCAAGAGCACCGATCGGTCTTTGGGCGTGCCACATGTCAAGCCACGAAGGGCAGAGTGGGGTCGCGCGCGAGATGACGTGGATAAAAGATCCGGTGAACTGCGTTTGCCGATATTGACGCTATGGTCGTCATCAGAGCCGGAAGGTGACGAAGATGACGCAAACGTCACGGCCAGCAGCCCAAGACCAGAGGGAGATGGCTGGGCCTTTCCGCCGTGAATTCCAGGCAGAGGCAGCATGGCTGAGAAACTCGCTACAGATGGAGACGATAATCCGCGATCTTGCTGCCGCAGTGTGTTTCCGCGCTGCAAAAGCTGCCCACCGCCTGTTGTTGAGCCGCCTACGCACTCACCCGCACTGCCCCCCATCAGTTGGCCGCTGATGACGGCGGACGCGTCAATACTCTCGCTATTGGTCTGCAGAGGAAGCGGTATCGCCGGGCCTTTTCCACGAGCAGACATGGGCGACGGAGCACAGCCGTCCTTTTTGATCTTGAGATTTGTGTTTGTGTCTAGCCGAAGCATTGTCTTTCGATGTTTCTCAAGAACGTTCTTGACGTCGGATGCACTTGAACTACTTGATCCGCCTGACGTTCCGGAGATACCCGAAACAGTGCCCATGACAGCTCCAGTACCGCCAGTCGGAGTTGACGATCCTGACCCCACTGCTGATCCTGCTGCAGACGCTGTGGCTGCAGCCATTGCTGCTTCCATGGTCCTGCCTGAAATGATTGATCCACGTCGAATGTTTGAGGGTGTGTCTCCAGACGACGACTGCATGATACTCTTTCGTCGTGCGATGGGGGCAGGCGATTCAAACACTGGCAAAGTGGCCGAGCCTTCGGTCTGATCCTCTGCAAGAGACGCCCCGGCTTGGCTTGAAGTAGGGCGGAGTGGCGACGATTGCGCAGTTGTGCTTGCGCGTCTGGATCGTGCCATGGATGGTGTAAAGTCGTTTGCGCTCGAATTTGGTGCACGGCTTGTTGTGGACGATGCAAGGGAGGCGTCACGAGCATGCGCATCTGCTGGCGAATCAAGATCTGTTGTGACGGTCATCTTGAGTGGCGAATGGCCCAAAATAGATCCTCGGCGGTGCCGCCCCAGAAGAGGGCTTTCCGTGGAGTTGTGTGCACTTGGTTGGCGGCCAAGTGAAGGAGATGCGTTGCCGTCAGACAAGCTGGCCGGCTTTGCAGCGCACTGGCCTGCCCCTGGTAATGTTGGCGGGACTGGATGCACGCCGCTCGCTCCAGCAGCTGTAGATCCTGGCAGAAGAAGGTCGAGTGTTGCTGTTGCCTCCTCCTCCGCGTGAAGCCCGTGTAGATGTGGCTTTCCAGCAATACTCTGACGCCGCAAAGGTGCCTTGACACGGTGAAATTGCGGCTCTGCGGCACCAGTACTGTCCGCCAGCACATAGGCAGCTGGATTAAACGACGTGGCAGATGCCGGAGATCCACTCGGCGACACGGCCGAGGCTGGTGTCGATCCACTGACTGTACTTGGTGCGAGAGTCGTGCTGATGGGATGCGGCAGCTGTGGCGCTGGAGCTGGTATGGTTGCTGATTTGGGGCTGCCTTCAGGACACGAATCAGGGCCGCTGATGCTTCCAATGCGCAAACCGGAATGCTTCCGCATTGATTTGGAAGGAGCTGTGGTATCTGTCAATGTTTCGGAAGCGGCTCCAAGGACCGGCGACAGTGGCATGTCAGCACCAGTACTGGTGCGAACAATCACGCTGGCTCGACGCGTTGGACGGCCGTGGGTTGGTGGTGCATTGATTCGAGGCGACTCGGGCGTTTTGTCGTTGGCTTGATCTGCAACCCCATGCATCACGGAGATGGCCAGCGGTGCAACCTCTATCTTCGCAGTCCCAGCTATGCTTGTTCGGCGTCCAACGGTTGATGGTCGTAGCGATCGTTCTGCCCCGCCTGCAATGTGTGGCTGCAGTTGTTGGGTAGATGATGGAGAGTGTAGTGCCGGAGCAACTGTTTGATCGGCGGATTGGGAATGCTTGCCTTCGACGGCCAACACAAGCCCATTCGCCATACCTTTGTTGGCACTGGATGCGATTGCCGGCACCCCCGATCCAATCACAGATCCAGGCATAGCCGCGGAGGCTTTTGATTCGGCAGGCATAGTCGCAGGAGATCCGGGCGATGGAAAGTTGCCAATGGTAAGCGTTTGCGATGGCGAAGATCCGACCATGGCATCGATTGTAGGCACGTTTGCTCCAGCACCACTGCTCGTGGACGGACGCCGCCTTGCTTTTGCCGGCTGCTGTTGAGGTGATGAGGGTGATCCGATGCCAGTAACGCTCATTGGGGAAGGTTCGATCGCGCTGTTGGCGGCTGGCCTCGGTCCGCTGCTGTCGCTGTTGCTGACAGAAGTACGGCGAACAGGCCGACGCTGCTGACCTGCATCGAGATTGGAGGTCTGCACGTGATCTGGTCTTGGCAATAAGTCACAAGTTTCGCAAGCCACCACAGCCAGCCACAGTACCTTGCGATGTTCGGGGCGTTGTCGAGGCAGATCCCACGTCAAGGGTGAGAGTCAATGGCGAGGGAGCAACGGCAAGTCCTGCAGTGGACTGCTTGCGATGGTGTCCAAATGCTGACAGAAGCGGCGATCCCACAGCGCTTGCTCTTCTATGTGGCTGTGAAGGTGATGTTGGCGTGGTGGGTGCAGCAGCGGTGAGCGATGCCATTGTGCAGACTGAAGCGGAGATGAAGTAGCTGTGCCCGGTTCTCATATCACCACCGATAGTGGATCTATCTGATTGGCTGGCTCAAGATCTTGCCGCGTTGGGTCTGCTCAAGCGCGTTGCTGACACTGCGTTATGCACACACGAGTGGTACAGCAGCGTCGGCCCATCCCAGATCCAGACGCTGCTGCACTTGCCGCTCAACCGCACGCCATCAGCGAGCTCATCACCGAGCCGTTATCTGGGCATTTAGCATCGACTTTACAGGCCAAGGTGGCCGGCACGCTGTGCTTGAGAAGTTTCTCATCAGGCATCTGGATATGTCCATGTGTCTCTGATGTGCGTCCAGTGCCATGCATCCATGCACCAACTGACACGATCATGCACACACAGATCTACTGCCGTAGAATCTGCTGCTTGGAGACTGGCCGCTCTACTTGTCGCACATGCCAGCCAGCCACGATCCAGCCACGCCAGCGCACCTCATCGGCATCAAAGCATTGTATCGTGCCATCCAGCAGCCACCAGTCTTCCCACAGCCTGTTAACAAGTCATGTGACCTTACGTGGCCTGCATTCCACGTTGTGGTTTTATTGAATTGGGCCACCTCCCGATCGGCCAAACACGCCGCGTACTTGTAGGTGAATGCTTGCAGATGTGCGTCGCCCACTGGCCGTCCATGCAGATGGCTGACCCGAACCGGTATTGGTATGTTACGCTACCCTAGATGCCACCACCACCAAAGCATAATGCCGTGTATGGCAAGCGCGACGATGACAACCTTCCCGAGCAGCCAGTCGTGATATGGCCAGAGTGGTCAGAGAATGAAGTGGCGGCAGAAAAGTGGAACACCAAGCACGCCTTTGAGGACCCCGAGGGCATGGTTTGGCTGCCGCGTTCGTTGCGCAAGCTGGTTGACAGCACCAAACGGCCAAACGAAATCATTGGAGAGGGACAGCCGCCTATCATCGTACAGTCCGTTGCCGGCATGGACGAGCTCTTCCAGGCACAAACACCCCTTTCCGTCTCGCCATTTTCAGCCGCCGCTTCTGGTGTTCATTTGGGAACGGCTGGCCGGCTCGAAGCTGTCACCTCACTCGACGGAAGCGCAGTATTGCCAGCATCGCGCGACTCGCTGTTTTCAGCATCTGCTGGTTTCGCAAGTGGCGCAACGGGTGTTCAACGCGCTGGCGACCACGGTCTACAAGCGATGCCAGAACTACCAGAGCGTGTTTCCGTGACTGCAGATGCTGGAGGCGACCCAACGGCAAGTCTCAACCGAAACCGCGGATCAATATCACCTTCGATTGTGTCTACCGTTGCGTCGGACTCCAACACAAACCTTGCTGCTTCTGCTCAAGACACTGGTGTCGAGGAATCATCGGTGCTGCCTCAAAATCAGCAGAAGAAGGAAACGCCAACTGGTCCCAGCATCTCTGTTCCAGCAACATCGACCAACTCAACCAAGGATCCAACAAATGACAACCATCCCGAGAGTCTCGTTGGCACATCCAAATTCTTTCAATCAAACAAGCATCTGCTCAGCTCAGAGTTCATGCGCGGTTTGCTTGCGGTTTTGCACTTTCTTCACGAGCAGCACAAAGCAGCCAAAGCAGCCCCCAACCTCAACGAAGAGTTCAATCCGTGGGACTCAATCTATCCAAAAGCAAAGGACGGCGTGCCAACATACAACGCTTCAGGAAAATACATTGTCAAGCTGTACTGGCTCGGTGCATGGAGGAAGATCACGATTGATGATCGGATTCCTGTCGATGTCACTGGAAAGCCCCTCTTTGTTTCAAGCCCAATTGTATACGAGCTTTGGCCAATGCTACTGTGCAAGGCTCTTCTCAAGGTTGCAAACCTGAGGTATTGCATGACTTGAATGTGCCAACTTTGATGCAAAGTTGACGTTCATGTGATTTGCTACCTCTGACAATATCTTGTTGTGGCATCGCATAGCTACAAAGAATGCGAAGGATTGTGCGAAACAGGAGACTTTGACGTTCTGCATTGCTTGCGCGGATGGATCCCAGAGAGACTGCCGATTCGTAGCCGGAGCATTGGACACCTTGGCCCAATCCTTTTTTCGCTGACGAACAACAAGCCCATGAGTGGACTGGCGTCGACCAATACAAGCCTTGGGCGAAACCCCAGCATGACGCAGCAGTTGAATTCGGTCCCGACGCGAGACGCTGGGGTTGCCAAGGGAGGAATACCTCCCGATCGAGCAACACTAGCCTCTGCAACATTGATGCGACAAACACCAGTCTCGAATGCGACAATCGTGTTCGCCAACAAGAATAGCGACGTAAGCAAAACAATTGTGCGTGATTTTCTGCAGCGACATTGCCGCTAGCTTGACTCTATCATACTAACAGTATGCAACGGGAAAGGAGGGCGACAAAGCCGACATGAAGAGCCTTTCTTATCCGTATCGCGTGTGTGATGTCCGCGACCTTCAAGATGTGGCTGGTCAGCCTTCCAACGAACCAAGCATTTCCCTCAAGATTCGTTGCTACTACTCGGCAGGGTGAGTGCTGACAGTACCTTGTCTTTCTGTGTTGATTTTGTTTGCAAGCTGACCATTATACGGCAACGTAAAAAGTTTCAAGCGTGCGTTGAATCCAAAGGAAAAGAGCGACGATTCGCTCGAGTTTGCCGACTTTTGGATGTCCTACGCTGAGTTTTGTCAGAATTTTACGTATGTGCACATTGTTGACGGGCAGCTAGCGATGAATCTTATCGCCAACTTATCCGTTCCATGGTTAGAACCGTAACCGTCTATCATTTGGCAAACACATACAAGCTTGTTAAAACCATCAGCCAAATCAATGACCCTTCAAAGTCAAGCGAGACCTACAAGATTCCTTCTGTCTTGTGTAAACATCCATGTCTAGGTTTTGGAGTAACAAAAGACTGCTCATGAGCTAACACCAACAACAGCTGTGGCAGATGAAGGAAAAGATGCAGTGATTCTGGTTGCCTTTTCCAGTTTTTGTCGGATTCGCCAAAACACAGTTGTTTCAGTACCGTCCGTCTCGATCGAAGAGTATTCGTGGAAGAGTGTTGCCCACAAACAGCCTGTATTGCGAATCTCCACCAACTGCTGTTCCTCGAGCATTGTGCGCGTGCCTCCAGGGTATGCATACCAACTGATAATATGTTGCAGATGATTTGTCGCTGGTACTGATTTGACAAGCAGGGAAAGCGTTTCGGTTCAATGTGGATTGCTCAACATCCAGCACCATGACCATCCTGTCGCGCGATGACTTTCTTCTCGAGGATGAAGGAAAGCACCTAGTGGAAAAACATGGACTCAAAATTCGTGAGATTGAGGACACCCTTCCAGCTCAGCAAGCAGGAACGTGGTTTATCCTGTTCAAGTCAGTTCTCGATGCCAATGTCGTGCAGACGTAATGGTCATAGAGCTGACAGCAGCATCTAATGTGTCGGTCACCAGACACGTGATTATGGTCACTGATCCGATGTACCTCGGTATCAATCTGTATGTCCCAGACTCGATGCAAGCCAACACCTGTGTGCGTGTAGTCAACAACGACACTGGCCAAGAAATGCAGGAAGTCTTTTACAGCCTTCATCCTCAAGTTTATCAGCCAACCAAGGTAAGCAGAAGAAGACAATGGCAAAATGCGAGTGGTGCTTGGATTGAGAGTCACTCACGGCAGCAAAACACTTGTTCAAACAGAATGGCTACACCATTGTTGCAGACTCGCGTACCTCAACTGGCCGGCCACCGTCAAAATGGAAGGCTCGGCTGATCTCAGACAGCATTCTGGCGGTTCCAGTTGAGAAGGAGCTTGTTTCCACGAAGCCAATTGTGCAAGATTTTGAAGAGTCGTACTTCCAGAACAAACATTTTGTTTTGTTCAGGTATATATACAATTGCTTGTTGATGATTCTGTGTTATCTAACACGCCATACCTTGCCACGTGCATCTATAGATATGTTTTGAAAGTCAAGGACGCTGCAGTCAACAACGCAGCGATGCAAGTGACGTTCTCTGTGCCAAACGTATGGATCCGGCTGCAGATATTCGATAACGACAACGAGATCTTTATTGCAAAGGGTAAAGGATGCGCAACGTGCTATTCAGTTACACTTCACCACAGTGAAGACACCGTGGCCAAGTCAAACGAGAAAGGAAAAGACGACAAGAAAGGGGCTGCGGCGGCTGCTGCTGCTGCGGCTGCTGCTGCTGCTGCTGCGGGACTTGTAAGTGATATTCTAGATAATCGATTTAATGGTTGAAGCAGGAATCAGGATGCCCAAAAACGGACGTTTAACACATTGGCGCTGCACCGAACAGCCGCAAAGCCCAAAGCATAAATACATTCTGCAAGCGTCGATCGAAGAGACTGAGACTGGTCGGCTTGCACTTGCTGCGGCTCTCTCGGGAACTGATTCGGCGCGGCCCAATTCTCGCGGCGTCAAGACAACCAGCTCGGCGAAAAAGAAGAAGCCAACGATGAGTGCTGGTGGCAATCAAGGCCAACAAGCGACAACAACTACGGCAGCTGCCAACGAAACAGACTGCTTCTGGCATCTTCGTATTATATCAACAGACACAGCGACGCTTGTTGTCACAAAAGACACCGAGAAAGAAGACCGGCATCGCGCAATCAAGGAGCAGTGGGAGTCGACGTCACCTGGTCGCATGTCGCGTTCACGAGAGCTTCGCGACATGTATCTCAGGCTGGTTGAAGGCGGCTTGGTCCGTCCTGTTTTGCTCGAGCTCGGCGAAGTTAGCATCTGCAAGCCATGGACGATTCTGAAGACGATGTCGCCCAAAGTACTCTTGGCAGCAGACAAGGACAAGGACGATCGCAATGGGGCCAGAAGACAAGGATCTCCGAGTAGCATCACTGGAGGCACGCCATCCGCCGGTGTAGCTGGAAACACCTCAATCGCTGGCGTTGCTGCTTCTGCTGTCGCTCTTGCTGCAGGTGCCACAACAATTTCAGGTGCTCCAGGTCCAAACGTTGCCGGTGCACCAGCAAACAACACGACTGGCGCGATTCAAACGGACCAGGTCGCAGAGACACGTGAACGGACCCAGTCTGTAATTTGCTTTAGGCCGCTGTTTCCAGCTGTCCTGGAACCTCGACCGCCACACGTCCTCTCCGTTTCAGACATGGAGCAACAATTGCAAGAGCGTCGAATTCGTCTCGTTGATCATGAGTCAAGCCAAACAGCAATCAAGAATCAGCGGAGTGACAACAAAGACCGCCGATCAAACCAAAAAAGGCTCTTGACCGATCTTGTCGAGGAAAGGTTGAAAGATATGGACAACTGGAATAGAGTCGATTCCGTGCGACGTGACGCGTATCGGCAGCGAATCACAAAGGAGGTTGAAGAGTATCAGGCAAAGGTCAAGGCTATGCAAGAGGCGGCGGTGCGCGCGGCAGAGCTTGCGGCAGAGCAAACTGCTGGAGACGAGCCCTCTGACAAAAAGAAAAAAGTAGGCGCAAAGCGCTAAGTTGCAGAAAATACATTCTTATGCAAGCAGTTGGCTACATGCCGCTCCCCGCTTCGCCTGCGATTTTGTTGGCGGCAATGCTGGTGCACAGGACACTGCGGCGAGCAGCCGCATTGATCCGGCCACGATCCAGGATGCTGCCGGCCAACTGTCTGGACAGCGCGGAACGCGATGATGTAGATGACAAGCGATGGGCAGTGAATAAACAGTGTGGTCGAGCCGCTTCATGTGTTTGCACCACAGATGCATACACGACGCAGGCGAGCCCTCAGCAGTCTGTCTAGTCGAGTCGCGCGCCTCCCTTCAACGCCGCCGTTGCTGCGTCCATAACCAGCAGGTCGTCGTTGGAGTTTCCAAACGCTGGCGGCTCGTCGTACACGAGCACCTCAAAGGGCGTCAACGAGTTGAGCTCGGATCCGCCAAACGACACGTTGCATCCGTGCATGTGCGGTCCGGCCTTGCCTGGACACTGGCTTGTGCGTCCATCGAGAATGCCGCCAAGCATGCTGCCCATCCACCCGCGCGATCCGCCTGCAGCTCCAAGGAGACCCGGAATGACAGACTCCTTGACCGTCGTGCGTGCCACGTACAGCGGCAGTCCGTCTGCCTCGTGGCCGCACGGAATGGCATTGGGAGGAACCCCTGCGCCACTCAGCACCGTGACCCATCGAGTGCCAGGGATCTCGGACAGCACCTCATACTCGGTGCCTGCTGGCAGCACAATCTCCTTGCCTCCCCACGGGATCGATGGGCCTGCCAGATGCGGCCCCATCTTGCCGAGGTACAGCCCGCCCTTGTAGTGGACGCGAACAGAGAACAGCGGCTCGCCAGACAGATCGTGTCCCGTCTGCCAGGCATTGTGTGGGATGCGATGGGCAGCAGGGACATTCATCGGCGCAGCTGGCTGCGATGACGATGTTGCTGACGACGCTGACGACGCTGATGAGGGTGTCAACGAGCCTGCGGCTGCATGCACGGCGGGAACTGTACACGGCAGCCAAAATGACAGGAACCGGAACGGGTCCGAGTCCTTGAGGCCTTGGATGCGTCGCACGGCAAGCTCAAACCTGGCGCCAGAGTTGAACGTGTTGCCAAACACGGCCACATAGTATCGGCCGTATCCTCCCATGAACCGCGTGATGATCTCCTCGCTGCCATCCGGAAGCAGGCTGCGCGACTCCTCGGCCTTTTCGTAAAACAGCCACGACGGTCGGTTGGGTGCCTTGGATATGCGCACTCCCACCGCCGTGTTGGACACGAGAATCACGCCTGGAATGCCACGCGAGGCTCTTTCCATGCTGCCGCCACGCTGTGCACTGGCATCGTGCGCTGCTCCGTGCTGCCCATTGCCGTCTGCTGCGCTCGCTTGGCCGCGGTGCTCGTTGCTGACCACCGGACTGCCGCCCCGGCTGCCTTGACTGCTTGCTCCGTCGCCAAAGTACGAGTCGTTGGTGTGCTCCATCACAAGATCCTCCTCATAGTCAAAGTAGAACTGTGCAGACTTTTGGAATCCGACCGTGCCCTCAACCCACTGGTCCAGCACGAGGCATTTCCAGTTGCCCTCAAACAGCGTCTCGAGCTCATGGTCGATCTCGGCGAGTCGGGCTGATGGCGACGGCTGCATCCTCGAGAGGCTGTTGCCTGCAGCGCCAGGCGACCGGACCGTGCTGACCCGGCGATCCATGCTGACCATCGAGCCACCCGACTCTGACGCGATGGAGCGGCGCTGCGACAGCGAGCCAGCCGAGAGTCTTGGCGGCGGCACGAGCCCAGCAACCCATTCGTCAATGTCCAGTGACGTCGGCAGAGACTCGTCGCTTGGATCGCTGAATGAGCGATGCAGAAGGCGGAGGGCCGTCGACTGCGCACGGAACGTCTTGCCCGATGCCGTCGTGGCAGTCACTTGGACAACGTACTCGATCTCAAGACCGACCGCCGGACACAGAACGGACGGCGGCAGGGTCGGCACGAGATACGCGGGGATGCGCTTTGCAGCAGTCTCGCCTGGCCCGATGGATCCGTATGTGACGAGCTGCACAGGCAGCTTGACATCAAATGCGATGCGCCAAGGCAGAGGCGTGGCGTCTGTGAAAGCGCCACCGACCGCGGCATAGGTGGGACTGGTGGCCGCTCTGGTGCCGCTCGGCGTGCTTGGAGCGTCGTCCAACCGCACAACCGCGACCATCTCAAAGTGCCAATGCTGCACCGCGACATTCGAGTCGTTGCGCACACACACCGACGCACGCAGATGCCGGTCCGGCACCAGCGCTGCATGAGGCGCCGAGAACCCCAGCGAGATCACGCCGTCTGTCCCAAGCGGCAACGACTCGTCTGCACCCAGCGGTTGGATCGGCTCGGGATGCGACTCGACCTGCACAGACAGCGGGAGCGATCGACACTCTTGCACGGCTCGGCTTTCTGGCGTGGCACCATCAACAGCAGCAGCAGCAGCAGCAGCAGCAGCAGCAGCAGAACTAGCACCACTTTCAAGAGAGCCAGCCAGCACTGGCGATGTGACGGCCTCGACTGTGTACTGGGCCGCAATCTGCGACGCAGCCTCGTCGGAGAGGTCGAGTACAAACGACGGCGGCAGAGACGACGGGATGTGCAGCGAGAACTTCCAGGCCGAGCCCTGTGGAAAGCCCGTGGCAGCATGCGGTGAGACTCTGCTGTGCTTCAAGTGTGCCAGTGCGTGCCAGCGTGTGCCAGTGTGTGCCAGTGTGTGCCAGTGTGTGCCAGTGTGCACCAGTGTGCCGGTGTGCGCCAGCGTGCACCGTCCATACGAGCAGGCACCACCACTCACCGACAAAGCAGCGACGGATTGCACGGCACACAGCAGACGACGCTCGACTGTGGCGCTGCCGCTGTCTGAGCGGGTGCTGCGGATCGAGAGCAGGCCCGTCAGGTGCACGACGGGCGGGCTGCAGGGCTGCAACTCGGGCGGTATGTGCACCGACCCCGACAGCCGCTGGCCGGCGACCGCAATTGGGCTGTCGAGTACGATCTGCAGCATTGTCGCCGTTGCTTGCTGATGTTGTTGTTGTTGTTGTCGTTGGAAGACAAGGTGGAGGAGGAAGGCGGTCAAGATCTGGGATGGCAGCTGGTGGCTGCAGCGATCCGGTGCGCTTCGCATTCATGGCTGCTGTCCACTTGTGGCTGGTGCCCATCGGCATCTTGTGAACGGACAGCACCTGCATGGCTGTCTCGTCTGGCTCCTGCCCAGCGTGTCGTCCGTAGTTCGTTGTGCATTGTCACGGCCCGACAGCCCCATGTTTGCCGCGGTCCACAAAAACGCTCGGCCATGGCCACACACGAACAGACCATTCCTCCTGGCGCCAACAGCAGCACAACTAGCCCTGCTCCATCGCCCCTGCTCGTGGCCCTGCGTCGCTTCAGCAGACAGCCGTTTGTCCACAGACTGGCTGTTGCCTTCCGGGGGCTGCTGTTTCCCCGCGGCATGGTTGGCGCAACGCTGTATGCTGGTGAGTGTGCCGTGTCGTTCATGGATGCTTGTGTGCTTCGGCACTGACGGCCCGCCTGGAACGTCTCTGCACAACCAACTGCCATCATGCACATCCCCCAGTGTTCGTCTCCCTTCTGTTGCTCGTCCAGCGCACTCTGCGTCTGCGTCGCAGCATCACGCCGATGGCCACACCCCAGTCGTGGAGCTTCACGCTGAGTCTTCTCGTTCACGTTGTCAGCTTCTTGATGACCAGCTCCGATCTGCACCGGATCCGATGGATCATGTCTGTTGCCGAGCTGCCGTTTCGACTGAGCATCGCTGCCAGAGGGTTCAAGACCTCCACTATCCGGCACAAGCCTCGCCACTCTCTGTCGCCGACGGCCTCTTCCACGATAGCTGCTCGCGTGACCCAGCCTTTGCCTTCTCCAACGGTGCCACCGACGCCAGCACTGAAGCTACGATCGTGGACGACGCGCGGCGTTTGGATTGTGCCAAAGACGACCATTGCGCCTCGTACGTTGGACACCCACCACCATGGCCAATCCTGGGACGCTGAGAACACGTTGGTTGTCTTTTGGATTCACGGCGGCGGCTTTGCGGTTGGATCTCCCCTCTCTCTATCATCTGGCCATATGCCCATCATGTCCGAGTTTGACAGAATGGCTAAGCAGCAGCAGGATGCGTCGGCTGGTTGCCAAAAGGCCATCTACTACTCGGCAGACTATCCTCTCGCACCCGAGGCCAAGTTCCCCGAGATACTGCATGCTGTGGTCTCGCAGTACCTGTGGCTTGTCAATGACATTGGGGCAAAGCATGTCGTCATAGGTGTGTCTGGTGCTGTCGCGATTGCCTTGCCCGCCCTGCAAGTATGTAAGCATTCTGATTCACACGGTGCTCTGCAAGGCGGTGACTCGGCAGGAGGAAACTTGACATGGAACGTTTACAAGCATCTACGCGAGCTTGTGCAACAGGCTGGGGCCAGTGGCGAGCATGCATCGCTGACGATGCCGCTTGGGCTGATGCTCGTGTCGCCGTGGATGGATCTGACATTCACCAGGACGCCGATGCACATTGTGCGGTCGTACGAGCGCTCAAGTGACATCCTCACCATGGACTTTCTTTCCGCCTGCGTTGCAGGCATTGTCACAGACGGCGTCGATCTGCGGGACATTTCATTGATTCACGGAATGTCAGACAATCGAGGCCTGATTGGTGGCGGATCTGGAGCGCAGCGTACCATGGAGGAGTTGCCCAGCCTTAGCCTGCCTCGTGGTGGTTGCCTGGTGGTCTACAGCGGCGGCGAAATGTTTGCGCCTGACATTGAGGACTGGATCCAGATGATGCGTGACACGGACAGCAATGTCGAGACACTCTGCCTGCCGGGCATGCCACACGACTTTATGGGCGCCTTCCACGATCTGCCGATCCCCGAGCAGACACACGCCCATGCATGTGCCAAGACCATGGCCTCGTATCTGTTCAAGTGCTCGCAACACTGAGCTTCTACCTGATCTCAATACATTCGATTCGCCTGACGGACGATGTGGACCACGGCAATCGCACCTGGCCGCGATGCCGTGCGCAGGGATGTCGGCAAAGTGACTGCACGTCTTGCCTCGATGCTGCAAGCCAAGGCGAGAGCAAACGGCTTGGACGGCCAGCCCGGCAACAGCGCTGCAACGGCACGCACAGGACCGCCGGTTGTGCTGTTGGCCACATCCGACTTTACAGCAGACGAGTTGGAAGACCTGCCCAGACGAGTGTGGCAGAGCGCACTCCAGCCCAGCATGCTGGTTGGCGCTGTTGTCGACAGTCTCGGCAGCGGCCACGGCATGCGGCTGCCGCCAGGGACTCCCGCATGGAGTCTCTCGGTGCTTGAGCCTAGCCATCATCCGTCGCCTGAGGCGATCTCTCTGCAAGCCACTGGGTTTGCGGTTCCTGCTGCCGCCGTGCACGCTCGCAGAAACAAGGCCGTGGGCAGGTGGCCCGACCTGACGCAGTGGGGCGGTGCCGCATCAGGGTCTGGGCCGCCGTCTTGGGTCTCTGGCGCTCGCCGTAGCGATGGATCCGATGGCAACGCTGGACCTGCATTCTCAAGCATCTCGCAGAGTCCGCTGCGCGATCCGTGGGACATTCTGCCAACATCACTCAAGCATCGCAGGTACGCACGCCCTTGAACTGCATGTGGACGTGCCAGGCTGCCATCCTGCTGACGCTCGATCATGCACGGACAGTGTGCCGCCATCCCTGTTCTTGATGTTTGGCGATAACGAGTCTCATGAGATCCTGCAGAGCGCCAACAGCGAGTTTCCAACTGCCAGGCTGTTTGGCCTGGTTGGTGCTCGGACGCCCTTTTCCACAGGCAGGCCGTTCACACTCTTCTACAACGACCAAGTGATGTCTGGAGGCGCTGTTGGTCTTGCATTGAGCGGCCGAGGCAGCTCGCAGGGACACCACAACACGGGAATGGGCAACGAGACGGTCGGATACGTCGACCTTGACTTGAATGCGTATGAGCCTCTGACCGAGCCCATTGCGATCTCACGGTGTGCATGCCTCGAATGGAAACCTTGCATTGTGCATGCAAGCATGCGCAAATTTGCGTAAGCTGACAACCACAACGGCCGCAGGTGCCGAGGCAACATCATTCTTGAGCTCGATGGCCGCAACGCCACCCGCGAGATTCTCCAACAGATCGAAAAGTCCAAGATGGAGGCACCGTCCGACTATCGCCTGAATGTGGTTGTGCAAGATCCTGCTGTGGTAAGCCATGCTTTGCCATTCCATGGCTTCCATGCGCACCTGCAATCCGTCCAGCAGACCGACACACTGGCTTACTGACTGGCTCATCCAAATCTCGTTTCCAGGGAAGGACAGGTGTCTTTGCCCTCAGCGGCGGAGATCTGGCAAAGGGAACGCTGGCCATTGACATGCTAGCTGATCTTGCGCCAGGTATGACTGTGCAGCTGTTGCGTTTCCAGGGCAAAGCGCCTGCAATGTCGGGCTATGAGAACGGATCGGCATCTGGGCCACAGCTGGACAGCCAGGTGGTGCAGTTTGAGGTTCTTGGCACAGATCGCAACGACGCGCGACCGGCGGCCGATTATGGACTGGCCGAAACGCCCTCGATGCATGTGCGTCGCGGTTTGGCGGCATACAGCGAGCTTGGATTCATCCGTGGTGACCGTTTGACGCTCGGTGGCTTCCAAGTCGTCAGCGTTCCGCACGTTCGTGGCACTCTGACGTTTTGAATGAAAATCGGCCGATTTGCGATACATTTGTGCCCCAATTCCTCTATTGATCTCTGAGATCAGGGGGTGGTCAAAAATCGAAAAAAGACTACGGATCGTTTAAAGAGAAGCTCCAGACGAGAGAAGCCCAACGCACTTCTCCAAGTTGCATCCCCATCCTTGGTTGCTGAGAAACCGATGGTCCAAGATTGCGTGGGGTCGTCCTCCTTCCTCTTGTTTCGATTTTTCTATGGGCTTATTTCGAAAATGTTTCCAGACGTCTACAGGCGTCTGTGTTGCATTCTGAAAAGTGCGCCGTGTAGAGGGAGACGAGAGGAGTCGAATGCACTTGTTTCCAGCCCCATTGGACCACATCTGACCTCACCCGCCGCCATCTTCCTCCACTTCCCAGTTCCCTGAGGACTCGCCGGCAGATCAGCTTGCAATTTCTGCTTCCGCTCGCTTCTCCACAGATCGCGAGCCCACAGATCACGAGCAGTTGCTCCGCCGCAGCAGCAGCGTCCCTTGTGAGCTCTTGGTGCATGTGCGGCTGCCTCGGTGTGCACGCAGCCAGCTGACAACTCTCTCTGTGCGGCACCAGGCCATCTCCACATCCTCTGTCGCAAATGCCGTCCAAGAAGCGTTCAAGAAGGGGAGGGCATGTGTGCGGCTGCGGCTTCGTGTTCGCCCAGGACAACCCCGAGGAAGCCAACATCGCCATGCACGAGAGCTCCCCGGCTCACCAGGACGGGCTTAAAGCGATAGCTGCCACGCCTCGCCCTGTCACCCTCTTCTTCCATCCTTTACGACCATCTGCCGCACCATCAGCGACACCACCTGCCGTTGCCGCCGAGCCAGCCAGCGTTCCAGCAGTCGAGGCATTGCCAGACGACGTTGTGATGGATCAAGATGCCGCCGATGAGGACACCAGCGACGATGAGGACACCTGGGTTGATCCTCCATCTCAGGCCGTCGTTGCGCTCGCTGCGCCTGTGCTGCCCATCACGCCTCCCGTTCAGCCGTTCATACCGTGTCCCGGCAGTGGATCATTGAATGAACTTGTCTTGCACCAGCCTCAATGGCAGTCTGCATTCAGCTGTCAGACGGCACTCGCAGGCCACATCTGTCTCTAGCCCAGCTCTGGCTTGGCTGGCGTCACTGTAACACTGGCTGTCCATGTGGCAGACCAGCTGGTGGCAACGGGCAGTGAGCAGCTCGAGTTGGAGCAGAGGACGTCTGCAAGAACGAGCGAATGCCACGCATCGGATGGCCGTGAGATCGGCGGCCGTGTGTGTCACGTGACCACAGATCACGCATTCGTGACTATCACGTGACTGGAGGTATCGTGGGTCCGTCGCTTCAATCCTTGTTTCGAAATTTTTGGAGGCGCATAGAGGGGTAAATCAAAATCTTCAATTGACTATCCCCTGCTGAGATGCACAAAGGTGACAGCGACAAGGGCAGAGACCGGGGCAGAGACCGGGGCAGAGACGAGCGGCGTGGCAGCAGAACCAGCCAGAACCCAGACAGGCACCGGTCTCGCTCTCTGTCGGGCTCGCGGTCAGCTTCTCGCTCACGGTCGCTCTCGCCAGCCGGACAAGGTCTTCGCGGCGACAACGCACAGCCGCAAGGCTCGAGCTCAAGAACGACCAGGGGCAGTGACGACAGAGGCCGCCAGCAGGAGAGCAGCCGCAAAAGAGGCCGACCTCGCTCGCGGTCTCGGTCTCAGTCTCGGTCTTTGACGCCGCCTGTGCGCCAAAGAAGCAGCCATGCAAAGCAGAGCAAGCGCAGTCGCAGCACCAGTCGCAGCACTGGCAGTGACAGTTCAAGCAGCCGCAGCAGGAGCCGGAGCAGGAGCCGGAGCCGGAGCCGGAGCAGAAGCAGAAGCAAGCATTCCAAGCGCAGCAGAGGGGACAAACGGTAGGAATGCTCTCTTGATCATCGTGTCTCTGGCCCTGGTGGATTGACTCGTGTCGCACCGTCAGAGACAAGTCGCCGCCGCCATCGAAAAAGGCCAAGAAAGACAAGAAGGACAAGAGACGACGGGAGACGTCCGAGGAGCGGCTCGCTCGCAAGGCCCAGCGCAGAGCGGAAAAGGATCTCCTCAAGCAAGAACTTCTGGCCCAAAAGGAGTCGCAGATCGCAGCCCAGATGGCCTCCACGCTTGGGTACACGAACCGCGAGAATCCCTTTGGCGACAGCAACCTGAACCAAAAGTTTGTGTGGATCAAGAAACGTGAGATTGAGTCCAAGCTGGGTATTTCGACGGCAGAGCGGTTAGAACGTGACATGGCCCGCAGGAGAGAGGCAGATGTAAGCATCGATGCTTGAATGCCGAATTCTGTGTGTTGGCACACTGGCATTTTGTGCGCTCTCGACTGACGTTTTTCACCCCTGGCTCCTAACAGGCCGAGCTTGAAAAGCTGAAAAAGAATCGCGCTGAGCGCGAGATTGAGCAGCAATTGCGCGAACAAGAGCAGCTTCGCATGCAGCGCGAGCAAGACAATCTCGCGGTGGGCGACTGGATTGCCAAAGAGGACGAGTTTCAACTGGAGCAGGCCAAGATCCGTGCGCAGATTCGCGTCAAGGAGGGCCGTGCAAAGCCCATCGATGTGCTCGCCATCAATCTGAGTCTCAGCTCCGATTCAAAGCTGGCGGAGGAGTTTGACGCTCTGGGTCTCGAGATGGACATGAACGAGCCGTACCATATATTCAAGAACCTCAGTGTCAAGGAAACCGAGGAGCTTCACCGCGACATCCAGCTGTATCTCAGCCTTGAGGCAGACGCGTCTGTCAAGCAGTTTTGGGAGGCCATGATCATTGTTTGCGATGACGAACTCGACAAGCAGCGACGCAAAGAGCGAGGCGGACCGCGCGGGACTGCCGGCGAAACTGCTGTTGGCGCCAGCCGTACCGGCGTCAGCGACTCTGTAAGCCGTGACATTGAGCGCATGATGGAGGGCAAGACACTGGACCAGCTTGGTATTTTGCAAAAGCAAATCGAGACCAAACTTGCAAGTGGCGGGCCAGTCGATGTGGACTACTGGGAGGCGACACTCAAGGCGATCATTATCTGGAAGGCCAAGGCTCGTCTTCGCGAGATGCATGCTCGCATGATCATGCGGCGCATTGACGTGTTACGTGAGCGGCAAGCGACGGGCGGTGACGATGCTGGTCGTGCTGGCGGTGGCGGTCATCGCGAGAGGCCGGCCGCTGTGCCCCTCACCCTCGAGTCTGTTGCCGCGCGTGCACAGGTGGCGGCTGCATCAGCCGCAGTAGTCGCCCGCGAGGCAGCTGGTGCGGAAGACGAGGACGAGTTTGAGATGGAGGCATACGATCCGTCCATGAGCCCGCGTCCCATGGAAGGCATCGAGCGCGAGGACGAGCATCTCGAGATCGTCGAGGAGGAAGTGGATTGGCAGCAGCTGGCCGAGGCGCGGAAGGCCGTCATGCGCAAGCATGAAACCACGTCTGGCCGCAAGGAGATGTCCATGCTGGCCGAGGTTGTTGGACTCTCTGAGAGCGATCTCATTGAAGAGGCTTTCATGAAAGAGGTGGCCAAAGGCGGCGGTGACAACCCTGACGAGACCGCCTTCAACGAGGAAATGGCCGTGGGCTCAACGGTATGTGTGAATATGCTTGGGTTACATTATTGTCCGTTGGCACCGGTGGGTGATGCCATTGACTGGCCGGCTGACATGCACCTTCAATAGTCGTATCTCTGGCAAGACAAGTACCGTCCACGCAAGCCTCGGTACTTTAACCGTGTTCACACTGGCTACGAGTGGAACAAGTACAATCAGACACACTACGATTCGTCGAATCCGCCACCAAAGGTTTGTTTTGCGAGTCCGTTTTCTTCGCCTTTTGCTCATATCCAGAACTGAAACGGGTTCCATTGCCACTCCAGACTGTGCAAGGCTACAAGTTCAATATCTTCTATCCAGACTTGATAGATAAGACCAAAGCACCGACTTACAAGCTCGAGAAGGATCCTGGCTCGGACGAGACTGTCATTATCCGCTTTACGGCCGGCCCTCCTTACGAAGACATTGCATTCCGCATCGTCAAGCGTGAGTGGGAATACAGCCACAAGAAGGGATTCCGCAGCTCGTTTGACAGGGGCATCTTGCAGCTTTGGTTCCACTTTCGCAGAAGAATGTATCGCCGATAATGTGGACGCGGTGCTGACGGTCTGTGCCACATTTGCATCCACAATGACAATGAAGCAGCGCGGGCATGTGGTAGCCTTGAAAAGCGCAGATTCAAGCCGCGCCGTGTCTCTCTTGGACCAATGCATCTTACCATGACTCTAACGTCAGCAGCCAGCATGGGCGAACAGTGGGGCGACACATCAACGAGCATGCAACATCACCGGCCAAGAGTGTTTTGGCGGCCCATTTGCTCGATCTGGAGGTGGAATTGGCTGGATTGCTGTCGGCTTTGGTGTGCGTCAAGTTGAGCGGATGGTATCCAGAGAGCAGATGCCACAGTGCCCGCATCCTCTCCGTGCTCCAAGGCGTGCTCAGCAGGACCTCCAACACGGGCCAATCAGACGCGTATGCTCAAGCCCAAGATCCAGCCGAGTCTCTCTTATTGTGGCGGTCGCAATACCTGTCTTGACCAAAAATGTCTGCGGCATTTGAGCACGCCGCGATTATAAAGACTGCGACATCCGATGGCACGGGGGCTACATCGTCGGGGCTTCCGCATGTTATCCATCCAGAGCAGCAGTCGTATACGCAGATGATGCTCGACAAGTCGCCGCAACCACCACCGCCGCCGCAGCAGCAGCATCCGCCGCAGCATCCGCACCAGACCCCCCAATCGCTGCAAAGCCAGAATTCTACGTACAATGTCGGCGTCCAGAGCTCCGACCAATCGAGCAGCCCTTCAGACGCGTACGATCCGCTGCTGCTGCAGTTCGCAAAGGCAGCAAACACCCACCGTCCGTCGCTGACCATCTCGACGATGCCCGCACTGGCCGCGCCTGCGGCTGGAGCGTCCGACGTGACAATCCAATTCAATACACCGAGTGGGAGCGGAAGCAGCAATCCTGCAAGCGGGCCAGCGGGCAGCGTCGAATGCGACCCCGAGGAAAGGAAAAAGGACAGCGCCATTACCATGTCGGCATACTCTGCCATGACGTCGTCCGTCTCGTCGGCGCGAACAGCTCTGTTGTCGAGCGCGAGCGCATCTGTGCCCTCAGCTACTGCTGCTTCGTCGTCCCTCTTGTCGACCGTGTCGTCATCTTTCTCGTCCAGACTGACACCGCGCTCGCAAACGCCATTGTCTACATCCACACTGGCAGCGTCGGCAGTCCACCACGACGATGTCTTGAGCAGCCAGTCGGCCATGACGCCTTTCACACCATTTACAGCCTCAAAGGAAACACCCACAGGAACACCTGCGGTTGGCAGCATCCTCGAGGATGGCGACACGCCTGCCCAAGCGAGCATTACACCCGTCTCTTCGTCAACAGCCCGGCCCACGATTCCCTACGCGATCCTCATCACCAACGCCATTGAGATGAGTGCCAACCGGCGCATCACGCTCAATGAGATTTACAACTATGCAATGCATCACTATCCGTACTTTCGCACGGCTGGGAGCGGCTGGAAGGTGCGTGATTCTCCTTGTCCGATGCCTCTTCTCCTTTCTTGCTCTCTGAGCAACCCACCCCTCGACGTCAAGCCAACATGCCATACCCGTATGCCAAGTGCTCCACATCACGACCATGTGCACACTTCTAACCCATCTTCGATCTTCTACGTTTTGCTTGGCTGTCGCTACATTGCGGATGCATCTGTGCCGTGCTGCGCATGGCAGAATTCGATCCGCCACAACCTGTCCCTCAACAAGAACTTTGTGAGGATTGCTCGGCCCCCCAACGAAAAGGGCAAAGGCGCATACTGGACACTTGCACCAAATGCACTTTCAAAAAAGGGGAGAACGCGTGTGCGATCGTCAAGTGATCCCGGACGTCCCGATCCCCGCTGCTTTCAGGCTCACGGGGCTGACATGTTCAATCCGGAGACTGGCAGCGGCGGCTTGTCGGGCAACGGCGTCGGTGGCCATCAACAGCACCCTCATCACGACCATCGTCATCATCATCAGCAACAGCAGCAAATCCACCGCGGTTCTGCTGGTGAAGGCATGGTTGTATTTCGCGCCAACAGCCAGGAGCCCATGTCCAGCGGGGGCATGGCGCTGCCCAGCAGCCAGGGCAATGCCTCAAGCCAGACTGGCCATGCCGTCGCTGCTGCTGCCGCGGCCGCCAAAGCATCCATGTCCATGCCCTCAGGATCAGGCTCAGGTCAGCAGGGCCCTGTGTCTGCCTCGGGTCAAGGGCGAGTGCCAACCCCATCGTCCAGCACGGCGGGTGCTGTGATTGCCAACGCCACCTCAGGTATGATCCCGTCCATCAACAGCGCATTGTTGGATACCAAAAGCAGCCTTTACTCCAAGTCGCCCATGATTGTTGATCGAATGGCCATGATGCCTCCAGGCGTGCAAGGGATCGGGAATCAGCAGCGACCCTACAGCTTTATTCCGCCGGACCTGTTCGTTCAGCAGTCTCCGGCCATCTCTGCCGACGGCGAGGCATTCGATCTCAACCGCCACCAGGGCATGCACCATTTCGACCCGCTGAGCTCGTCCGTGACCGTGTCCAGCATCAATGGTACGCTGGACCACTCTGGCAGCTCGCTCAGCTCATCCATGCGCAACTTGGCAGGTGATCTGGATGCCAGCAGCTCGTTTTCGCACCACCTCCACCATCATATGTACCAGCATGACGACCATGCACCCGAAATTGACGGGCTCGCCAAGACTCTGGACGAAAACATTACGCTGGAAACGACTGGGTTCTTTGACTCTGACTTTGGCGGCATTGATGGCCCCAGCCTGTCAGGAAGTGCAACCAACTTTGGCGCTTCGGGCATGGGTCTGGGCATGGGCGTGGGCATGGGCATGGGTATGGGTATGGGCATGGGCATGAGTGGAATGGGAATGGGTATAGGACTGCGGTCTGGATCGCTCATCCACTCGACCGAGATGTCTGGATCGGGCCTGAGCAATGTTTCGAGTGCGGGAGGATTGCAACACTCGCTGCAGAGCTTGTCAACACATGGCGGATTCCTTGCATCGACACAGGATAGTATCTCGGGTTTGGACTTTCTGGCTGCCCATCCGGCTTACGAAGAGCTTGGGATCCTGGACGCCAACACCCGCGTGCTGTACGACACGCAGTCTGGGATGCACGGCTCGCAGTTTCTGTATGACAACGTGGTGCACCCCGACGACGAGCCACTGCATCCCGACTTTCTTGCCATCAGCTATCCAGAGATGCAAAGCGGCTTCAGCCTGTCGCAGCACGACTCGCTTCTGTCGCAACAGGACGCGCTCGGATTGTCGCACCCGTCGTTGTCTTTCCAGCTGTCTCAGTCTTCACTCCACAGCCACGCATCCTCGTCGCGAGGCAGCCATGTCAGTGCGCACCGCAGCCAACACCCCCAGCATCTTTTCGACCAGCATGAGCAACCTGTTCACTTGCAGTCTCATTCTCAACCGCAGCAGCAACAGCAGCACCAGCAGCACCAGCAGCAACAGCAGGGACAACAAGAGTATCATTTCTTGCAAGCGCATGGCGTCAGCCGGCCTGGGGCAGGCAATGATTCAGGTGGAAGTCACATTCCAACGATCAGCTCGGAGCAAACCTCGGGGCAGTCGGATCTTAGCAATGCAAGCGGCTACTTTTCCTATCACCACGGCAGTCGCCGGGCGGTGGACATGGAGCAGACAGCGCACATCTCGGACCACAACAGTGGGATGCTCGGCAACCACAGCAAGAGTGCTGGTCATCTGACGGCAACGCATGACGGCGCGTTTCTGCAAGACGAAAGCATCAGCACGTCGTCGTCTTCATCGGCTGGCCAGGGAGGTCCAGTCTACCAAGTAGAGCAGCGATATCACAACGGGGGCAGAGACAGCAAGCAAGAGATGCGATTCGAGTCCCGCCCACCGGTGCACCATCAGCCGTATCAGCAGCAGCAACAGCAGCAGCAGCAACATCAACATCATATGTTGATGTTCAATGGCGCGCCAGCGACTTCAGGATTGAAGTCTGAGCATTCGCAGGCCCAGATGCAGGTGCAACCGAACCTGCCGTCACAACGGTTCCAGCAGTTTTTGCCATCGTCGCAGACATCCGTGTTGCAGCATGGACAGCAACTTGGACAGCAGCCAACCCAGATGCACACGGATGCGGCAGGTGACATGCACCCATCCATGTCTGGTATGTTGGTTACGGGACAGCAACGACTGCAAGGACAGCAGCGCAGTGGGAGCAGCCTAGAGGGTCTTGTTGGCGGTAGCGATCGGCTGGAGCGACTGGATAGGCTCGAGTGGGAAAGCATGGCGTAGTTGGCAATATATGTGGTTTTTACAGAGGACGGCATCGAGCTTGGATGCAGTGAACGTCTGATGAGCGTAGAAGAGCATGCGGCAGAACCCCAAGAGGCGTGGCCAAGCCAGTCACATGCAGCAGTGACTGGTCCGAGTTGGTGGACAGCAAGGAGCATGGCACGACCAGCCTGCGGCGTGACGGAACAGCCAGTCAGTCAGTCAGCCAGTCAGTCAGTTGCAGTCAGTCAGTCAGCTGCAGATACGCAGACTTGCCCGTCTTTGAGGGTCAAGCTGCAGACAGTGGGCTGCTGCTGATGATGGTGCGGATCCTGCTGTGACGAGGCGAGACAGAGAGCTGTCCACAGACGCAGCGACTGAAGCGACTGCTGCTGCTGCTGTTCAGCCATTCAAGGGTCGATCTGATGCAAACGGTGATGCAAATGGCTGTGGAAACATTCCCCTCGCCGAATTTCCCTCGCCCACCCCTCAGATCAACCTATCGGGCCACCAAACAGTCGAGGTAGACGATGTTGCATGCTCGTTGTTGTTGTGCTGCACGCGAGCGCCGTCCATACTGGCTGCTGACTCGAGCCCGCCAGCCCATGTCCCACTCAACCCAACCGCGACAGCAGTACGCTGCGTTGTTCTCGCCACCGCATCCGCCTTCGCCACCTGGCAACACGAGCACCCTCGCCAGACTGCGGTCCTCCTCCAGCATCGCCAGGTCCCGCCAAAACTCGCTGTCTGCCCAGCCCCTGCACCAAGACTCGGATTCATTCTCGTCTGTCGTTGGCCCTCCCGAGTCTGCAGGAGCACAGTCGCCTCTCGCAAAGGCACTTGCTCGCATCGCCTCGCCGACTCCAAGCAGCACTGGCCGCATGCCTTTGGCTGCTCCTTGTTCGACCACAGCTGGAGTCCCGCCCCAGTTTCCGTCGCTCGACAATCTTGGCGAGGTCGACAAGCTGATTCTTCACAGGCCCACCAGCATCATCCACTACCTGCCTGCCATCACAACGTTTTTCGAGAACGCGTGCATCGCCGACCACAACGTGTCTGCCCAGATCTGGTCGGTTCTCAAGCCTCTCGTCCAAGACCTGCAGGACTCGCAGAAGCAGACCATGGATGACCGTGAGGCCAACCGACCGCCATCCCCCGTCTGTGCCGCCAAACCGCACAAGTGGGTCAATGTCCATGGCGAGGAGTGGCAAGACAGCTACGCTTGGCTCAGTAATCGCGAGGACCCAGAGGTGCTCGAGTACATCGAAGACGAAAACAAGTATTCAGACGCGCTCCTTGCCGACACCACGCCGATTCAAGCCATCCTGTACAAGGAGTTTGTCGCCCGTCTGGACGAAAGCGAAGAGTCGGCACATGTTGTTCTCCCCGATGGCTGGGAGTACTACTCGAAAAAAGTGCCTGGAAAGGAGTACCTCGTGCACTGTCGGACCAAAGATGGTGTCGAGGACATTGTTCTTGACGAAAACGAGCTGGCCGCCTCAACGGAGCTTGCCGGTGCGTCCTTTTTTCGCGTCGGCTTCATCAAGCACTCGCCAGACAGCAAGATGGTTGCATACAGCTTGGACTTGTCTGGAAGCGAGCGGTATACAGTCCGCTTTTTGGTTCTGGAAACAAAGCAGACGCTGCCAGACATTATCGAGGGTGTTTACGAGGATTTCGAGTTTTCCAATGACGGCTCGTGCGTATACTATACTGTGCTGGACGACTGCGAGCGTGCGTACCAGTTCAAGCGTCATCACATGGGGTCAGACGTGGCCACCGATCCCGTACTGTACCACGAGACGGACGAGATGTTCTACCTTGCCCTTGCCAAGACGTGCGATGGCGAGTACATCATTCTCAATGCGTATGCCCAAATCACGTCTGAAACTCGGTTCATCTCAGCAAACAATCCCGCCGACGAGCTCCACCTCCTATTTCCGCGTCGCGAGAACGTCCAAAACACCTGCGAGCACCATTCTGGGTTCTTTTACGTCCTCACCAACGAAAATGCCAAGAACAAGTGGCTGTACCGCATCCCAGTCCCGATGCGAGCCGACCGATCAAGTCAGCCGCAGCAACCAACAGACGACACGCAGACGCTTCGCGAGACTGTCATTGAGCATCGCGACTTTGTGCTCATCGAGGACTTCCAGGTTCGCAAGAACCACCTGGTTGTCTACGAGCGCTCCAACTGCCTGCAAAACGTGCGGATCATCGACATGCGCGTCCCTGGCCTGTCGTCATATCATTACATTAGCTTCTCAGAGGTTGTGTATTCGCTCTTGCCAGGCTCGCTCAACAGCGAGGTCGCCGACATGACCAAAATCACCCAGTTCAACACCAATATCCTGCGCTTCACGTACACGTCGTTTGTGCAGCCCAAGCAAGTTATCGACTATGACATGGATGCACGCACCATGACCGTCGTGCAAGAGGAAAAGGTACCTGGCCTCATTCCATACGATCAGACCATGTACGCATCGCGCCGACTCTTTGCCACAGGCACGGATGGCACGGCTGTTCCCATTTCCATTGTCTATCGGCGCGACTTGCTTGGAATGAGCTTGACCCCTCAACAGACCAATCCCGTATTGCTCCACTCGTACGGCGCTTATGGCTGTCCCGCCAATCCCATCTTTTCCTCGTCTCGTCTGTCGCTCCTTGATCGCGGCTTCATCTACGCCATTGCTCACATTCGCGGCGGCGCAGACATGGGAAATGGCTGGTACGAAGAGGGCAAGCTTGCCAAGAAACCCAACACGTTCAACGATTTTTGCTCTGTTGCCGAATACTTGATCAAGGAAGGCTACACCGAGCCCGCCAAGTTAGCCATCTATGGGCGGTCTGCGGGTGGCTTGCTCATTGGTGCGGTCGTTACGATGCGGCCCGACCTGTTCGCGGCGGCTTTGACCGAGGTTCCGTTTGTGGACGTGATCAACACCATGTTTGACGCGACGATTCCATGGACTGCATTCGAATATGAGGTGGGATATCTTTGGCTCTCTGCTGTGGAGTTGTACATGCGCACATGAAGGGTAGTTGCTGACGCTGCGGGATGCTCATTGCCGTCGGCTTGCCGCTATTGGCACCATGCTAGGAATGGGGCAATCCAAACAATCGCGACATTTACAACGTCATGAAATCGTACTGCCCATACACCAACGTGGACGGCGAGCTGCTAGCCAAGGGCGTGTATCCACATTTGCTCGTGGCTGGGGGCATGAACGATCCACGCGTTGCATTCTTTGAGCCGTTGAAGTGGGTGGCCAAGATGCGTGCCAAGCGCAGAGAAGCGCGGCAGGCCGTGCAGCAACTCGCACAGGCCGAGAACACCACATACGAAGAGCGCATGCTGTTGCTGCGCATTGACGATGCAGGTCACGGTGGCAACTCTGGCCAGTACTCGCACCTTGGCGATCTTGCGTTCGAGTACGCCTTCTTGATCAAGACACTTGGGGCACCAAGCAAGCCGTACTATGGTGGCACTGGATACGCAGGCGGTACACTGCAAGGCTTTGATGGCGTCCTGTTGCCGGTATCCACGCTTGATGGCGAGACAGGCGGTCGAGTCAGGATGCCCTCTCTAGATCGAGGCACTGCCAGCCGCGGCTATTCGTATGGGGCTGAAAAAGACAGGCAGCCAGCCAAGCCGCCCAAGGATATTCGCATGAGACGAAGCAAGGAGGAAGAGGACAAGGCGTATCGCGTCAAGACCAAGGGAGATCGCTCCCCAAGCCGCTTGTCGCAGTGGCTGAACACATGGTTTTGATCTTCACGCAGCCTCTACATGTTGCTTTTGACCGTATGGGTGCAACCAGCCAGCCAGCCGCACTTTGATAATGAAATTTCTTGGCGGAGTTTGGCAAGCGGAGTTTATCCCACGTTCATCTCATGAGCTATGCCATGCATACCGCCCTGTTCTCATCCTTGCCTGTGTAGCCATACACTATAGACTCTCTGCAGCTTGAACATGCCCAGCAACACAAGGAAAGCACCGGCTGGCTTCAAAGCCATGACTCTCAAAGCCGCAGCTGTCGCATGGGCATTGGCAACTCTCTCAACGTCTATCTCGCCCGTATCTGCACAGGACCCCGTGCTGCCAGCGAGCACCATAACCGTTGTCCCAACATCCACGCTCTCGGCAAATAGCTCGACTATCCAGCCGAGCCCAACCTCTGCCGTCATCCCACCAACGGCATCTTCAGTCGCACCCACACTGATGCCCTCGTCGTCCTTGCCAAGGACTCAGCCATCGCCGTCATCCAGCAGTCCGCCTGGCCATTCGCCCCAGCCAGACGAGTCTGGTGTACCTGTGGCCTTTGAGCTCGTCGCGCAGACCGGATATGCTGTGCTCACTCAGACGCCAGCTTGCAACGCCACGGTGGTTGGCATCGTTGTCACTTGGCAGACGGATGCCGCTGCATCGGCTGCATCACTCAATCGAAACGTAAGAAACATCAGTGCCCACAGATGCCCATGTCATTTCCGTTACAGATCATTGGATCAAGCACTCACGCCGTGCATCAGGCAACCCTGTGTGCATCTGAGCCTGGTGTCGAAACGCGTTTAATCGGCTCGTTCTCGGACGTCCTTTCTGGAGCCCTTTACGTGCTTTACACCGCTGCCAACACGACCATGGTGTCATCCGTCGACACAAAGACACTCGAGGTCACTCACTTGCCACCCATCGATGCTGCCGTTGGCAAGATTGTGTCCATCGCCGTCCTGAGGCCGTCACCAACCACATCAAGGCCGGGGCCAAACACACCGCCATCGCTTGCCCTCTTGGCGCCATCGACTGGTTTGTGGACGATCCCGCTCGGAACATCGCCTTCCGTTGGAAACGCATACACACGGCGTGTCCAATTTAATCCAAGTCAGAAAGTCGCAGTCGATATGCAAGTAGGCGATCCGTTCATTTTCGTCCTAGGCATCAACCCGCAGAACGGCCCAGAGGCATTCTACTTGAGCAAGATCGACACGCGCGACTTTTCCGAGGTCGACAACAGTTTCTCCATTCCGCGAGCAAGCCTGATGGGACCGCACTTGATAGACAACGATCTCGATGCGGCCACTCTCGTTCGCAAGCCATTGCTGCTTTGCGACTCAACAGCCTATGTCGTGTTCACGTCCCCAACCAGCCTTGGTCTCACGCTCCTCACGTTCAATACGACAAGGCTCGAGATAAACAAGGCCAGCGGGTCTGTCATTTCCTCGCTCGACACGCTCATCTCGGTTGCTTGCATTCACGGACAGCCTGCGCCTGGTGGTGCGGATTTTTCAGGCGTTGCAGTGGTTGCTGAACCATTCGCGGGCGGTTTGGCGTTCAACGCCTCAATGGACACGACGGCGCCATACGTTGTCACGGTGGACAAGGACTGCAAGTCGTCTCGAAGCAAAGCCATTCCGGCGCCACGAGGAGCCGCCACTCTTACCACCAGTAGATCGCCAATGTCGAGAGCCACACAACAAGAGTTTAGCGTCGCAAGCATCTTGTCTGCGGAAAGAGTCCAGACACTTGGGCTCTTTCGCATATCGACGTCAGACGTGCGCCAGTGGTATGTTGATGTCTTGCCACTCAGCTTTCTCGGCGATGCAATCCCGGGCAACGAAACATGCCAAGCTGGATTCGTCTTTTCGTCTCTGGAGAGAATGTGCGTCGAGTGCCGCTCTGTCACGCCACCACCCGAGTCGTGCATCAGCGTGTTTCCCCGCGCAATGGACAGCTTCAACTGGTTCGAGGCGCTGAATCCACTCCTAAAGACGAGCGTTGTGTTTGGAGCCTTTGTGTTTGCGACCCTGCTCGTCGGCACCGTCATGTACTACGCCAATCGCGGTGGCGAAGATCGGAACCAAAGAGCCGAATTGATGTCACAGCAGCTCAAGCGGTCGCAAGCGGCGCGCACCGGCCAGCATGTTGTCCCTCGTCCAATGCAACCAAAGCCACATCAAGCTGTTGAGCCTCCACCACGAGCAGCGGTCGCCGATTCTGCTCACATGAATCAGTCGAGCAATAATGCGGACATTGCCCGATCGCTTGGCATCACAGAGACAGGCTCAGGAAGCAGCAGCGCCTCGGGATCCAGCACCCATTCTCCTGACTGCAGAGGATCCAACTTGATGCGGCAGACTGGCGAGAGAAGAGCAGGGGCAGGAATCCGACCTGCATATGTTGGAAACGACATGTCACGGCTCGTGTCAGAGTTTGACGCGTCGCTCGCAAAGCTGTCTCCGCTTGACCACCACAATGGCATATCACCAAACCTTCACAAGACGGTCAACGACGGCCGCGATGCTCAAGAGTATAGAAATGGAGCCGCAGAGCGTCGTCATATCTCACTGGTGACACGAACGTGTTCTGAGGCAAGTGTGGCCGTCCAGATCGAGACTGCGACACCGGCCACAACGATGCCTCGACCTCAGCCGGCACAAGGTCTGTAATCTAGTGACTACCATTGGAGTACACATTTGCAATGCCGTTTTATTAACGTTGTCTTGTAGAGACTGCGCCTGCCCCGGCCGAGGCTAGTTTACTGGGGGTGGTGACAAAGAACCGGCCAATGGGACACATGTATAGATCAGAGCACTCTATGCCGCTGCTGTCAGAGTCGACACACAGCAATGCGCCGTATCCTTGGGACGCGATGCCATCCGAATCGAGCTCGTTTTCGCAGAGCCCTGATATTTCCCTGCTGTCAGCGCGTCATGCAGGAGCCAAACGCGACATTGCACCTGTAAGCAGCACAGCGCCACTCGCCCACACTCGACACAGCAGCAATGGCGACGACGACGACGACGAGCCGCTTGTTCGCATCATTCGAAGACGACCTGATGGGCACGCAACACCTGGCGCTGCAATGCCAAAGAATCCAGCTGCCCCAGACGAGGAGCAGCAGCCACAACCACCATCTGTGACAAGCGCGCCGCACCTTGGCATCACAAACCTTGCAACATTTACAGCGTCAACAGAGAGCGTCGGCCAGCAGTCCAAAGACTCCCAGGACTCCCACGACTCCCAGGACTCCAAGGAGAGTGGGGCGACGACACAGAGGTCCGAAAGTCCGGGCATCTTGCACTCTGCGCGCGCATACCTTGCCAGCCGCAAACAGGGCAGTGGCCGAAGACAGTGGTTTGGCAACCCCTTCAGCGCGTCGCCAACGTGCGCGACACCAGCACAAACGCAAGGAGCAGTCCATGATCAGACGTTGGTATCACAGCCATCACTTGCGCTTGGCAATGTGCACGGTGCGGTTGAGGATCTAGCAAGCCCAATCGCAAACTCACCTGGCAAGGATGTGACATCAACACATCCTGTCCAGCCACCAGTATCTGCACACGCCAAGTCACCAAGCATCGACTCGGTCGACTCGGCCAGTATGTTTGGCACCGTACGCGAGGCCCATGCCAGCCAGCCACGAGCGCTCAGCATGCCCAGCCTGTATAGCCGACTATCTGCCCTTCCAGGCTATGAGGGAGACAGCCAAGCACAAGGCGAGGAGCAGCCATCGGAGACCGACCTGGATGTCGACCCCGATCGCAAGCAGCAGTATCACCATCAGCAGCCTGCCGAGCAACAAGCGGCTGTTCGAACGGGGGTGCGAGTGCCTCCAACACGACGACTTCGGCAATAAATGGCCATGTTTTCGTTGAACTCGCCGAATTGCCCACCCCTCGTCGGTGATCCGCAGCCAGATGAAGCTGACGTCCAAGCACATTGAGCGAGACCGGTCCGGCACCGTCACATTGGTGCCAGAAGAGCCCGAGGACATGTGGCACACGTACAACCTGCTGTGTGTTGGCGACCAGCTGCGGGCATCGACGGTGCGGTGAGTAGCTCTCTGCGTATCTGTCTCGGCTTCACATGCAGCTGCCTCTGCAGCATCTGCGTCACTTGCAACTGCATCTACAGCCTCTACTCTACTACTGCCTCTGCAGCCTCTACTCTACTACTGCCTCTGCCTAAGCTGCTGCGACTGGCTGTGTGCTGTCGACCAGGCTGACACGATGACTGGACGGACAGACGGATCGTGTCAGAGTCTGCAACAGGCAGCACAGACAAGTCGGCCGTCCGACTCTCGCTCACGGTGTCTGTCGAAGAGGTGTTCTTTGACACACAGGCATGTGTGCTGCGTGTCAATGGCCGTAATGCGACCGAGAACAAGTTTGTCAAGGTGCAGTCGTCGGTCGAGCCGTACTTTGTGCCGCTGTCTGTTCTGCGCATCGTTCGAGCGTCGTTTGCACCTAGGACGATCAGACACCCGCAACTGACAGGCACATGCATGCGAATGACTGGACATTTGCGGACGAGCAGTTGGGTGCTTATCACACGATCGATCTGGAGCTGAACCGACCCTTCACGCTGGGCAAGGCTGAATGGGACAGCATCTCATTGGAGCGTATTGATGATGCGTGTGACATCTCCAAGCGCGCCGATATCGCGGCCGTTGTGATGCAAGAGGGTGTTGCCAATATCTGTCTGGTGACCGAGAGCATGACAATTGTGCGTCAGCGGATCGAGACCAGCATTCCGCGTAAACGGCGAGGCACGACCACCGACCACGACAAGGGCATGAATCGGTTCTATGACCAGATCATGCAATCCATTGTTCGGCATGTGGACTTTGCGGTCGTCAAAGTGCTCATCATAGCCAGCCCTGGATTTGTCAAGGTGCGTCAATGGCTCGGTCGATACAGCACAGATGTGATTGCCACGCGGCTCATGCACGCATCCATGCATGTACACATTGCCCCGTCTCTCCGTTGCCATGCAGGACAACCTGTTCAAGTACATCATGGACAGTGCAGTCAAGACCGAAAACAAGCTCATGATTGAAAACAAGAACAAGATTGTGCTTGTGCACTGCTCGTCGGGCCATAAGCATGCATTGACAGAGGTGCTTCAAGAGCCGGCCATCCAGGCACGACTCAGCGACACCAAGTACGCGCGCGAAGTGCGAACGCTTGAGAGCTTCTACAAGATTCTAGCAAGCGAGCCGTCCAAAGCCTTTTATGGCTACAAGTATGTCCAAAAGGCGGCCGAGCGCAATGCCGTTGGCGTGCTCATGGTCAGCGATGCGCTGTTCAGGTGGGTTGCGT
>JAHLKH010000078.1:0-115702 GCA_025526915.1 Entophlyctis helioformis | reverse complement strand
ATCTCGGCAAACGTCTTTGAGGAAACGCCTCGGGTGTTGGCCTTTGCTTTATACTTGGCTTTCTGTTTGTTTGGGTCTGGAATGGCATGGTCGACAAAGAAGGTGCTGTCAGTACACAATGTCACATCACTCCAATGCAAGCAGACGTACTCGGAGTCGATAGACGCCGGAACGGTACGCATGCAAGATGGATGATCTTGTTCAACTGCCTCTGAATCACCCTAGCAGCTTTCTGTCCAGCGGGCAGTAGGTCGAGTTAGACACTTCAAGGCAAGAATGCACATGCATCCAAGTCATGCGGCAACGTACAAGTGTGTGCCGAATGGTCTGATTTGCTTTGTTGAACTCTGCACGCACTTCCACCGCAGGAGACTTCTCGCGTACAATCTCAAAAAGTTGCGCACTTGCCGCCCTGCTGATCGTCGCCAGAACGTCACGGCCCACGACTCCATTGTGATTGCCGGCAAGGCGACCTGCCGCATGCTTGACGATGCAATTGAACGCGACAGGACATCGCTTGACCTCCTCCAGCGTAGTGGCCATTTCGGCGTTTTTGACAATGCTGTCGAGGTGCCGGCCAATGTCATCCCGCGTAAGGTGGACAATGTTGGGATCGCGGTTGCCTTGCTGCGACTTGGGATGAACAAGGATGCATCCAGCGTGTAGCTGACAGCTGCATCACGATCCAACAATGGCATCAAAGACAGGAATGACGAGTTAGTCATGCAAGACACACCAAGAGATCACATGCGTGCATGCATGCATACCTTGCTTGAGGCGTGGCAGTCCTGTCAACAGCCGTGCTGTTGTCATTGCCATGTTGCGATGGATGGTCAGTATGGTGCTATGCATGCAAACGCGTCCATGCCACCATGCCATAGCCAGTCACGCAATGACTTGCCTCTGCACAGGTGCGTTGCCAGATGGGCTGCTGGAGCCAGTCGGGGCTATGAATGATTTGGCCAATGCCCCCGACTCATCATGATTGATGAAGACGTCGAATGCGTTTAAGAACGACTTGACCAGAGCCTCGCCTCCAACCTTCCACAGATCCTTGACGTATGCAATCCTGATGGCCTCTAAAAACTTCTCGGCCTTGTCGGGCTCGTGGAGTTGAGCACAATACTTGGCTGGATCGTCAAAGCCCGCCTTGCTTGCCTCGGCATCGACAAAATCGTTGATGAACTTGGAGGCAGCAGGAATACCTTCCAGGCAGTGGGAGTAGCGAGGCGAGTTAGTCGGCATTGCAGCATGGATGACAATACAGAGCATGAAGCCACGCATTGCACGTACCACGGTCAGGGCAGTTGTGACAGTCGTTTTTGGACATGGCGGCGACCAACCGGCTTGCCAAGGGGACATTGTACACCCTCAAGGCCGAGGTAATGGAGGCAATGCCCTTGTGGTTATACGACTTGATTGGGCTGTGGCCGCCCTTGCGCATGCATGTTGTGATGACCGGGCAGCGACCGTCGCAGTGTATTATGAGATCCGAGTCGTTACAAATGACGGCCATCGGCGTGTTGCTGATGCGAGACAAAGACTGTTAGCTGTCAATCATAACAGACAGATGTCATGGCAATCTATACCTTGGATTGCTTGCATACTTGGCAGCGTGGCGGGCAATACAGACGTCCGCCTCATGGTCGCACCAACAGACCTTGTGTGGAGACCCAGAGCCGAGAATCTCCGCGATTGCCTTTTTGATGTTGCCCTTGTCGGCCTGTGTCAATGTGAATGAACGTTGCAGAGCTTGTCGCTCCTTGCTGGATCATCAACCAAATGTTAGAATCGTCTGAATGCGACAGTCTCAATGCGACACAAACAAGTGAACGTACCGCATCAGATGCCGCCATCGCTTGCCCTTGCGGCGCTTGAGAATGCACCGTAGGACGACGCCCGTCCAATGCAGCACTTGCTGGGCACGGCCCTTGTGCACAGTCTTGATCCCAGAATCGCCGTTCTGGCCGTCCACATGAAAAATGTATGTGTGCTCGTCACCGAACTTGTCAATAAACGACTCGATGACGGGCGTGAGGACGGTCACCCACTCGGCTGTGGATGGTTGTTGATCACGCTCTCCTGCCCCCCTGAAGTGCGGATAGAACACGCTCATCGCATCGACGAGGAAGATGCCCGTAATGCTGGATGTGGTCGCCTTGGTGTCGTTTGGATCTCGTGATGGCAGTCCATTGGCAAGCACAAGCTTTGCGATCTGGGCACAAGACACGTCTTTGTTGTATACGCCGACGGACTTTGCCTTTGTGGCACGTGCAGATAACCCAATGACCCCCATGTTGTGCGATCGTGCGATTGTTTGTGTGTGCGGTCGCGGTCGTGCGGTCGTGGCCGTTTGTTTGTACCTGCGGTTGTGCCTGCGATCCTGTGTGTCTGCGAGCGATCCTGTGTGTCTGCGATCGTGCCTGCGATCCTGCGAGCATCCTGTGTGTCTGCGAGCGATCCTGTGTGCCTGCGTGCCTGCGTGCCGGCGGTGTGCCGGCGTGCGTCGCTGGAAGCTGAGCGATGAGGGTTGATAGTCTGTGAGCTGCGATTCTTATCATGCGCCGAGTGCACAGGCAGTGGGGTTTGTAACTTGCCTTTCGAGAGATCTGTCTCAACAGACGCAGACCTCGGCAAAAGTCAGATCAGGCAGTGCGGTTGCAGACAGTTGGGGCAAGCAAAGAGCAAACACAAGTTTGCTTTGATTTCCACCAAACAGCCAAACAATCAATGGCTGTGCATGGTCCACAATGCCGCCTCTTCCACCAGTACAGCCATGTTTGTTGTGGATCCGGTGGCATGGATCTGTTGCGAGGCGTGTGTTCTCATCCACGACCGTGCACGTGCCGCTGACTGGCTGGCTGGCTCGCATAGACTTTTGTTCAGGTTGACGCCTGGTTTCATTCTTCTTGGCTGGATTACCATGCCACTCTGAGCAGCGATGCTGTTGAGGCAGATCGTCTCCACTTTGAGGCTAGCACGCAGCCCGTCTTGGAGGTGATTGCACTGCTTATTGTGCGTTGTGGGTGATCAGGCATGCTGCTTGCTGTACTCTGCACTATGCAAGTCAAGTTGGTAGACGCTGTCTTTGAACGAGAGAGTGATCTCGGTTGCCTTGCAGTGCATCACACAGTCAGTATTGCTGCAGTCTTGGAGGCATGAGACCATGCCAAGAGGCTTGCGAATGTCTTTGAGAGGCACCACCCATGCCACATGGCTGCCAAGGTTCCCTTTGAGAGAGTGACCATTGCCGCCATTCTCCAGTCGCTGTGGGTCAAAGCCCTTGATGATCGTGCTGATGCGAGACACTTGGCCGCATTGGATGCACTTCTGAGGGCCGTCTGCGATCTCAATGAATGACAGCAGCTCGATTGTTGTTCACCAGTTGCATTCCTTGGATATCATCGTCGTCACCATGGAAGCCTGTGGCATGGCCCAGAGGCATCCATGTTGGGAAAGAATCCATTGGGCCTGCTCTACTTGGTGGGGTACTCTGCGACTTCTGGTGACACAGTCATGGGAATGAAGTGCTGTCTTTCAAGGTCAGGCCGATCCAAACAGTCATGGTTTGCCAGCAGCCTTCTGGCTGTAAAGCGCCAGATTGCCTGTGATGACCGCTAACCGTATTGGAACGTCCTGACACAAGGATCTCTTCTACTATTGCAACAAGCCCCTCTCCGAGTAGCGTCTTCTCAGTCAATGTCCCACTGCATCCATCGATCGTCCTGATATGCATCTGCATTGTGACCCAGTGCGATGCAGTTGGTGTTGCCTGGTTGGCCAGCTGGTCCATGGACAGGTTGGTCGTTGACGCACTGCCTGCATCGCCCCTCTGCTCTGGATCGTCCTTGTCAACAAACACAGTGCATGCAAGACTTGGATAGTCAGGACCATCGCCATCATCGTCGTTGTGGTTGTTGAATGAATCGAGAGTGCTTGGTCTGTCTGGCCACTCCATGTGCTGCTCAGTGGATCGCATCCAAGATGCCATCACACCAAGTGCAATGTGGCCAGACACGCCTGCCAGCACTCGCGTCCTCCTCACCAATCTCGGCTGGATCAGTGTCGCCGAGTGTGCTGCTCATCGAGTGTGCTGTCACTGTCGAGTTTGGCATCCAAGTCGGCATGCCGATCCAGCTGTCCAGCGAGCAGCACCTGCAGCCAACTCCAAGGATCGGTCCATTGAGCACGTCTCAGTGGCTGCTCATCTGCTGCTGCTGCATCCCATGTCGCAGTCGGAATGCACCAGGCAGCTTCGTCCTGCAATGCCAACGCTCTCGCTGTCCTCTTGAACAACAGCCAGATCGCCCTGCTCACGGCCGTCTTGCCAACGTCTCTTGTTGCTGTTTGGACCCATCAGACATGCACACAGTCAGTGCCAAGACCACACAGACACGGCCGTCAGACTGCTGTGCCGTCGTCGTCGATGGGCAATGGAGCATGCCTGGACAGACAGCGAGTCAACGCACCTGCTTGCCTGTCTGCAGCCTGCCTTCTGTCCGCCCGCCTTGTTGGGCACACCTCTCAGACGGCCACGACCACGCTGCTCTGCTGGACTGCCTGTTGTATGGCCTGCTGCATGCCACCATGAGCAGTGAGCCTCGCCGTCTCCCCTGAAGGACTCGACCAGCAAGCGAGTGTTGTCCCATATCCGTGCTGTCGCCTGCGTTGCTGTCGTCGTTGTCGTTTGGCTCGTTGTTGCTTGTGTGCAGTTGGGCGGCAAGTGCAGCAGCGTCTGGATCTGGCATGGCGCGTTGCTGCTGTGCTCGCATCGCGCAGTGTCTGCACCGTGCAAGGGCTCTCTAGATCGACCAATCACAGCGATTCCACCAGGGCTAATGGTATGAGAACCGGGCCCATTACAGGCAACTTCATTATTGCGTCCCTGCCACACGCCATGACACCATCGACACCTCCGCCAGCCATCCCCGTGCACCCTCCGATCGTCTATCCGACAAGAACATCAATGCCAAGTCCAACAAGCTGCTGCTGGCGCTGTTGAGGCTGCTGAGGCTGCTGGCACTGCTGCTCGTGGCTGTTGCTGCTCGTCAGCCCTTCCGCCAGCCCCGCGAGCATCGACGCGGCCACCGCGTCCGTCAATGGCGCGTTTGCATCCGTGCTTGCCGTGTCTGCACCACCGCGCGCCACGGGAGACGGCTCGTGGCCCATGCCCTGCTGCGGCTGCAACTCCAGGTGCGATGAAGGAAGGCACAGGCCGTCGAGAAGTCCCATGGGCCCATTCAGCATCATCGGCATGGGCATGGGCGTGGGCATTGGGCCAGACATGCCGCCCATCAGCATGGCAATGTGCAGGGGTGACATCTGCGGCATTGGCATCGCAACGCCTGTCATCCCGCCAAACATGTCCATCTGGTGCTGCAGCTGGATCTGTGTCATGGCTGCGTGCATCGCCATTTGCGACGGCTGCACGTGCACCATGGGCTCCTGCATGCTGCCGCCTGCTGCTACCGTCGACCGATCGCCGACCTGCTTGTGCGTGTTCGCCTGGCTCTTGGACTGCTGCTTCTTTGTCTGGCGAGGCTGTTTCTTGGAGTATGGCTCGTGACGGTTGCCGCGTGCTGTCGTCTGCGTCTTCTTGGGTGGTGCTGCCGACGCGGCCCGGCCGACAGTATCATCGCCGTGCTCGTGTGTGTCAACAGCCGCCTGGCTCTGGCCAGACTGCGACGAGCCCTCGTCCACAAGTGATCCAGACTGCGCGACATTGGGGACCGCATGGCGATGGCCCTCTTTCGCAGTCCCGACAGAGTCTGCCATGGCGTTTGGATTGCCGCGGAGCGTACCAGCAGACTCCGCCGCCACATGCTCCTCTACTTCCATTTCCGCGGCATCGTCTCGTTGGTCTTGCTCATCGTCATCATCGTCATCGTCTTCGTCGTCGTTTTCTCGCTCAGGGCGTGGCATGGGTGCATGCGGAGGGGCGAGAACAATCGGCTCCAGACGCGGCTTGACAGGCAGGCCAAGCACTTGGCGGCAATGGTCAACGAGATCTTCGACATGCTCAATGTGAGACATCAGACGCAGGTTCTCTCGGTACAGGATACTGGACCGCGCCTCCATCTGGCCAATCCAGACCTTTTTCTTTTCGCGGCACCGCGACGCGGACACCTTGTTGCGCATCCGCTTGAGCGTCTTGCGGTCGACTTTGCCATGCACGACAATGTTGGTGGGCTGTGCGGCCGATCGTCGTGGCTTGGAGACTGGCCCTGTCGGTACTGGCAAATGCGCGACCGAAGGCGTCGCTGCTGATGTGGATGGCGTCTTGATCGGGTCTTGGCTGGCTGGATCCTTTGCAAATGTCTTTAACGGCGACGCTTGAATGCGAGACACCCAATCCAGATCTCCCAGAGAGTCTGCGGCGGCGGCGGCTGCGGCTGCTGCGGCTACTTCCACGGTCAATGGCTGCTGAATCAGTGGTTGCTGGGGCGACTGGTTGTCACTGATGGCGCTTGTCGTGATCAGAGCCGTTGCGATATCAGAGACTGACTGACTCGCATGCGAAATGCCATCAGCAGCAAACTGCGTTGTTGAAAGGGATGTGCGAACGGGCGACTCTGCCATCAAGGCGCTGATATCAAACTGATGAATGCTGGCTTGGACGTCCTGGTGGACACCGGCTGCGGATTCGGCTGCCGCGATCAGTGGAATGATTGCCTCCTGCTCACCGTGCATTTGCGTTTGCGTTTGCTTGGGCTTGCGCTTTTGGCGTTGCTGCTTCTTGGCTGGCTTTGCGGATACCGAAAGCATGTCGGGCAGAGTTGGGAGCTGGCCGGTGGGTTGCGCAGCCTGGACATCTCCATTGTGGATCTGAGATGAGGACAGCAAAGTGTCTTGCGGATCGCGAAACAAGACCGTGGCCGAGGACGGCACAGCATTCGGGTTGGCCACAACAGGTGATGCCAGGGGATACCAGCCTGCAAAACCGTCCGACGACGACTGGATGGTTGGCATGATGGGAGTGCTGGAAACGTCGTTGAGATTGTTGAGGTTGGAGATTGCCATCGCATGGATGGGGCTTTGATGCTGGCTGAAGCTCACTGGCGTGCTTTGCTGGATGCTGTATTGGTTGGGCAGGCTGGCGTTGCTGTGAACGTTGAAGACGACATTGCAGGGCGACGATGAGGGCAACATTCCGTGCGATTGGGCAACGTCTCCGATGTTGTTGGAGGCCGACGTCTGAAAGTTCGGAGTCCCAGCCATCATGCCTGCATTGTGGTGCTCGAATCGTGGGTTCGGCGTCGCCACGTCAGCGGCTGTTGCCGCCGCAAAGAAGGACAATTCAGTGGACTGGTCGAGCAGGCCGTGTACTTGCTGCATGCTGCTGCTGTTGCTGTTGATGTCGTTGATGTTGTTGAGCGATCTCTGGCCCATGCCGCCGCCATCTTGCAAGCTGGCAGCTGTCAATGCGCCAGATGGAAACGCGTGAAATGAGCCAAAGCCTGTATCGCCAGAGTCGCGATACGTGGTTGCCTTCTGGCCGGCAATATCGTAGTCGTTGTAGCCTCCTTGCATGTACTGCTGGCCAAGAAAGTCCTGCGTCTCTGATCCATAGTCGCCCACGTTAATGTCTCTGCCACTGGTGTGCGGACCAAGTGTGTGCCCTTGCAGTGCGACCTGCTGCTGATAGGTTGGGTCGTAAACGTGTTGATGCTGCTGGTCGTTATGGCCGTGGCAGTCGTAGTCGGAGGTGCAATGAAAGCCGTTATCGTACATGGGCATGCCAGATTCGATTCCAAACGAAGGGGCTTGGTGTGGCTGCTGGCAGTGGTAGTGTTGCCCGTGCGTGTCATTCAATGGCTGGTCGGCATAGAGGCTCGTGTAATTCGAGTCGTACGCCTGGGGAGCAAGCGTCGCAAACGATGGCGCGTATCCTCCTCTGTCGGTGCCAGAGTTTGCCGCATGGAGCGAATGCTCAGGATAGCCATAGCCTGCGTCCATGGCTGACTTGTAATGGATGCCGCCGTCTGCAGCTGCCGACAAAGTGCCGTATGCATCGTGGTCAAGGCTATGATAGCCAGTGTAAACTGGGTGATTCTGGCCAGCACTGCTCATTGCCGCAATGAGTTTACAGTTGAGGGAATGCCGAGCAAACACGAATGCGCGACATTGAAGGCGCGTCACGGTGGGGTTTGAGAGGGGCGATGTAGGCACTGTTCAGTCAGTGGCGCCAACTTGGTGTAGCACGAGACGCTCAACACGCCGCCGGCATGGCAATCGCGGTTCTTCAACGACGGCGCTGATACGCACCTTGGCGCAGGTGCGACCGATGCAAGCATGTCTGCGAGCGCGAGAGCATCATCAAGCGAAGCTGCAGCCAATACCAACACCATCGAGCCATGGACGTTGATCAGAGATGCATGCATTGATGCGATTGAGGATTGATCATGGCCAGTCAGCATCGAGTCTGCAGTTCTGATGCGTTCAGATCAAGGGCACAGAGGCAGTGCGGGCCGCATAGGAAGAGACTCGACGAAGCTCCATCAGCATCTTGCCACGCCGCTTCCAAAACTCATTCGCCGTGGAACATGCGCGCTCGGCGCGACACATCCCACCGCGCGAGATGAGGCGTGTAGCCCCAGCTCGCTGGATGTCTCACCGCTGCATGCAGGCTGCAAGAAACACATTGGCACACTTCCGCCGACAGACATCCAGCCGTGCCATTGGATACAGCCTTGACCAGACGCCAACTGATCTCGCTTCTTGTCTGGCGTCTTGGCCATCCCACCACTTACATGGGAAAACAGAAGCGTCTGACACGGACGAGTACATTGGGTCGGGTTTGACACACGCAAAAGTCAGTTGGAGAGAAAGTTCGGCCCGGTGTGTTGAGCCTATTGCCCATTTCAAGGCCAATATCGAAATCGATGCACTGTAAGGTTTGGTCGCTGTCTTTATGTCACGCACCCAAAGAGAGGGTCATTTGTCTTGGAAGGAACAATAATCATGAATGGCAGGATGTACTTGTGCGTGACTGTCAAATCACTTGCGGGTAGCAGGGCGGTCGAATTCAAAGTAAGAGTCGCTGACATCGTTGGAGTGGTCGTGGGTTTCTACATGGATGTTGTGGGGATCAGCGCTGCGCTCTTGCAGGTGAGGCATGGCGGGGAGCCCGTTGAGCACACCAGGCAACACAGACTCGTCCGTGACGTTGCTTGCATTGGGAGCATGCTGCTCCTGAGAGCTGTTGTTCGGGCGACGGTGGATCGAGTTGCGGATGGTGTTGTGGTTGAGCAGGTTGAAGCGTCTGGACGAGCGGACAGTGGATGGACGAAGACCACCCGACTCGGTGCGATTGCCAAGGCGTGTAAAGTCGAATCCAGAACAGTAGATGGCCGATGCGTGGAGACGCGATGCGTCTGGGTCACTGTCTGCGTGAGCCGCAGGAACGGGAGGCGTTCTCTGATCCTGATGCTGCAGGACGGGGCTGTTACTGGCAGGTCTATTGCGTTGATGGGCATGCTGTAGTGGCGTGGTGCAAATCGAGAATGGAGGCAGTGGCAATGGGAGAAGCTTGTCCGTAGTGGGCGATAAAGGCGACTCTGAGATCAGTCTGGCGGGCTCTCTTGCTTGAGCGGCTGCTTCATCGACACCGTTGGCACCAGGACGGATTTTCGGCAGGATCGACCGTCGGAGAGAGCCCGTCGACAAACTGTCCATGCGCGAGTCACTATCGGCTACACTTGACGCAGCCAGCCACCGTTCATACGAATCCGTTGGTGGAATGGGCGACGGAAGCGGCATCAGGGCCGATGTTTCCAGTGGCGATGGCGGGACATTGGGACTCGTGTTCTCGTAGAACTCAAGGGCACTCAGGGTGCGATCGAGAGTGGCAAGCGCCGCCTCTTGCGACATGGCTGGCCGCTGATACGATTGCACTCCGTCTGTTCTTGGGTACCGCGTGTTGATCGGTGTCGGGAGCACTGCCAGCGGGGGCCTTTCATTTCGCGCATGCGCACTGGCCGAGGCCGCCGATAGTGCCGGCGATGCTGCCAAAGGCATGGTTGAAATGGCCGCAAACGCCATTGGGCTCTTGAGATCCCTTGGATTCGGCGACAGTGGCGACGGAGAAGCCATCGAGTCAGGAGCAGCCGGCTTTCCATGGACATTAACAGTCAAAAGGCTCGATGTGGGACGACCACGAGGGTTCGACTTTGGCACGATCACAGATGGAAGCCCGCCTGTGCTTGAAGCGTCCTTGTCGTGGAACGAAGCGTGATCGCCTGTACGAGACATGGTGACAAAGGACGGGCGATTTGCAGCTCTGCGTCTGCGTCGTCCAAAGCCGACTGCGAGAAAGGCCACAAACACGGCCACCAGCACCAGAATGACAGCACCAAGGATCCATCCAAGCCTTCTCTGTGTGTCTGCCGTCGCCGAAGAGTTGGCCGATTCGGATGTGACGGTTGGCAAGGTGGGTCTTGGCGCGGCTCTGTCCTTATCGACATCAACAAGATCTCCGGGTGATGCTGAGGGGGCTGTTGGCAAGGACGGCGGGCTTTGACCACCCTGCAGACCCGTGGTACTCGCGGCGCTGCTGCTGCTGCTGCTGCTGCTGCTACCTGTATTGTTGCCCAAATCAGGGCTGTTGCCATCATTACCGCCGGGAGGTGGTGGTGATGGTGGTGCTGGAAAGGCCGGTTGTGGTGACGGCGAAGATGAAGGCGGCTCTGTGTTTGGCGGTGATGTGGGTGAAGTGGCTGGTGATCCAGGACGGGAGGCTGGCGGCTGGGGCTGGGCAGTTGGCGAGCCCCCAGGATCGCTGCTGGTTGGAACACCTGATGGATTGAGCGGATTGGGCGGATTGGGCGGCAGGCTGGTTGGCGGAGCAGGCCGGTCGGCTGCGGATGTCGATGTCGCAAGAGGCGGCTCTGATGTTGAAAGCTGTGAGCATCTTGGCAAGGTGTCGAACCCGTTGCAGCGGACTCGCGGTTGAAATGGTGCATTATGGCACAGACGCGACCCAACGAACCTGAAGGGAGGGATTGCGATCAAGTGATTGATGGACGATTAGTACTGCCCATTGTTGTTGCAAAAGACGAGCAAGAGCGGCAGCTGGAATAGGTGTATCATCCATGCGCATGAGCAGCAACTTACAAGCAGATGGTCAGCCTGCTTTTGGCAAGGGCGTCGACGGAAAACTCGCCAGCCAGGCCCGTGTTGGACAGATCCAGATGGCGCAGATGTGGAGGCAGAGCGGTGAGTGAGACGGAGCCTGTGAGGCCAGGGTTGTTTGCGACATTGAGCTGCCGCAGGTTTGCAAAGCTGGTGAGCAGGTCGGTTGGGAACGGCCCGTTGAGGCCTCGGCTGTGGAGGAAGATGCCCGTGATGTTCTCTGCCGAGGCGTCGCACTGGATGCCACCTCGGTTGCAGCAGGACGCGTCCGCTGAGCCAAAGGTCGGAATGCCGCCAAGTTTCGCTGACATGGAAAGCAGCAGCGGGCATCCGGTGTGGGCGTCTCGGGCATGCACACAGGACACGAATGCCGCCAGAGCGAGAAGTACGAGTGCCGCTGACGCTGGAGAGGACGAGCGGCATGATTCAAGCAGAGCGTTGTTGTGTCAGTGCATGCACAACCAGAGCAGGCCTGTGGCCAAGATGGCCGAGATGGCCAATGTGGCTGATGGTTCATGCAAAGGAGGCAAAGAGACGACAACGTACTCTGCACAAGGGCGGCCATCTGTGCGGATGATGCGTCTGTATGATGCGAGCCGTTGTCTGGATGCTGTTGCCAAGTGGATGTGCTCGAACGACTTTTGCCAGCTGTGTACGGTGACTGCTCGGTGCAAGGTTGCTGCAGTGGTCTGTGCTACTGTATGTCTTTGTTGGTAGATGCTGAGCAACGGTGCCACAGAAATGCTCGCGCGACATCGAACCACAGTGGCGCTGTTTTGACGCGGGTGGCCTATCTGGCACGAGTGGGTCAGACGCGCTTCGTGCGCCAGTCGGGGTTCCGACCGCCAATCTCCGCAAACCCCGACAGGCCACGGCCAAGCGACGGGGCCGTGATGGTTCTATGAGACGTCCCTGCACAAGGCGGCCGAACAACTGGCAACAAGGACAGCAAAAACGGGCCTTTAATCCCAGGAGGGCATTCATACAGTGGTGATCAGCTTCTTGTTGAGGTCTCCAACTTCCTTGAGAATCTCGTCGTAAACGTCCTTGTAGTCTGCGCCGGCCTTGGGCACGATGAGAATGCAGCTCGTCGGCCGCTTTGTTGCGCCTGCAGATCCAAGATCCTCCTTCGAGGGCACGTAGATGTATGGCACGTTCGAGTCCTCGCAGAGAACAGGGACGTGGGTGATGACATCAATGGGCGAGATGTCTCCAGCAATCACAACGACACTGCAGCGTTGGGGCAGCGATCGTGTCCGTCCAGCAAGTCCGCAAGGATCCGCGTGTTGGTTGCCATGCCATTGCATTGCTTGCGATCAGTCCCAGTGGTGCAATACGGCAATGCGATTAAAGGCCAGCGTTGGCAGGGATCGGGCAGCAGACATACCCCTTGTTGCCCTTGCGCAGGCCCTTGACAACCTCCTTGACTCCGCGCATGACAGACTTGCCCTTGGCAGCTGTCCGAGCCAAGCAGCCACCCCACGGCCAATGTGGCAGCCAGCACATTGTGCATTGGCGGGAACCATCGAGTCCATATTGACGAGTCGAGCCACAGGGGCAAACAAGCAACAAGCGCCAGTCAGAGAGATGCTCGTATGCACAGGACATGCCATGCCATGGCGTGGCGGGGCAGGCTGGCAGGGACTGGCCGCCGTGCGCAGGAGACAGCCACACGCAGCGACCAGGTCCACGCCCACCACCACGCAGCCAGCGGAGCCAACGCAGCCAACGCAGCCAACGCACCCTTCTTGACAACCTTGAGCAGCTTCTTGTTGAGCTTCTTTGATGCAAGAGGGTGGGCAACCGCGTTGACGGCCTGGAGTCTGGTCTCGTACGAGACCTCTTCCGTCTCTCCATCGGCGCCCGTATCCATGTCGACCGCTGCGGCCTTCTTGTCCTTCTTCGATTCCTTGCCCATTGCTGCTGCTGCTGCTGCTGTTGTGAAGTGGCAAGAAAAAAAAATTATTCGAATTTCGTTCTCGCAAAAACATGTGTATGTGGATGCCCGAGACGAGATACAACGATGGATGGGACGATGGGCGGGAAGACGGACGCTGACATGCATGGCTGCGCACGGAAGCTGTATCTCCACAGTGCGCGGCTGGACCCAACATCACCGTGACGACGGCACCGCCGATCGTGTTCGCCCTTGGAAACGCGCGCATCAACAGAACGGTCCCATACACGGCAGCTCCAGTCTGCTCGCCCTCGAACACGCTTGCATGCTCCATCAGCATCATCAACTCGACCAGCGCCATCACAGCAGTCACGAGCCAGCTGCTTCAACTTGACCCGTCCTCTGCCATTGGCCTGTACCAGGCATCCGTCAGCTGCTCAGAGTCGCACAGCGGCTCGACATACACGGCGTCGTCGCCCTTTGACTTTTTCGTCGTCCGCAATGCGCTATTGACCGTCTCATCTCAGCGGCTCGCGCCGTCCATTCCAGACTGCATTCCGACACGCGTCACGGCTGACATGCTCGAGACGGAGTTCAGCGGCGGTGTCACCGCCTGGATGGTCGGGTTCACGCCGTCGACCTCGTCTGACGGGGACGCCATCGTTCGGAACGTGACATTACCGTGGCCAGCATCCTACGCGTTCACGCAGCAGGATATCTACGACAGCCTGGTGAGTATATCACCCGCGCTCTTGACAAGCGTTGCCACGTCTCGCCCCATGTCTGTTCCGTTCTCAGCTCGAGATCCAACAGGCAATCTCGTGTACGGCACAGTCGCTGCAACGATAAACTACGCATTCTGCCCCATGCCGACATCATCCCAGACGTCCATCACTAGCTACAATGGCGTCCCTGTCGTCTTGACAACAGACGCGCTTCCTCTGCGCGAGCCACATGGTCTCAGCGTCTGGAATGTGGCGTGGCGGCTGCCGTTTGTCGCTGCTGGTATACTTGAATACTACTGCTCCGACCCTGAATGCGCTGGCAATCCCTGGTTGCCTGTCCCAACGTATTTTGGCTCCACCTTTCTGCAGGTATGCTAAGCTTTACCGACTGCACATCGCATTGGATGCCGACTGACCGGTTGGTTGGCGGTCGCGGTAACCGCTCAAGGGATGGGTGATCATGAACGCCCTGCGATGGAATCCAAATGGCTACACGGGCCCAAGCTTCATCATAAACTTTTCGACCGTCGAGTCTTATCCGCCAGGAACACCAGCAGTCATCGCGCTTAATGTGTCCGTGGTCACCAACAATCCAAACCCTCCCCTGCAGACCTTGACGCCACCGCCGTACTCCAAATGCGTCCCAATCACGCTCGGGGCGACATCTGCCACAGGCTCCGCGTCGCTGCCGTTTGGACCATTCGTTGTCAGCTCGCCCATCAGACCCATGTGCGCAGCAGCTTACATATCTGCGGCGCCTGTCGCCGTTGGAGACGTCCTTCTTTCGTCCATCCTCGACGGAAGAGTGTACATTTCTGGCCATGTCAAGCTTGGATCGGTTGTCTTGCCGCAAGGCTTTGTGCCCTTGGCATTCACTGGCAGGAACTCGTCTGTTGGCACGATTCAATCAGCAGTCCGAATAACAACCGAGCCAAGCGACCTCATCTTTGGATTCCGATCGCCACAGGTTGACTTTCCTCCAGATCAGCATGTCCGGTCTCGCACCGATCTGTCAGTCCTGCAGTATGATCCCACGACAGGCGCTATTGCCCACATATCCGCGTCGGCATGGACGCAAGCCATCGAGCCTGCAAGGAACGCGTCATTGTGGACGCTGTCTGTGACCTTGCCTGGCTCGGGCATCTACATCTTTGGCTATCTGGACAATGCCGCAAACCGACGACTGCCTGCGGCTTTTGGCACCTGGATCGAGTATCAGGCAGATTGGGGTACAAAGACGCTGCTGTTTGATGAGGGCAAGCTCGCGCTTGAGGTCAGAGCAGCGTCAAATGCCAGGTTCGCACTTCAGCAGCCATCGCTGTTGACGCAGTGGTCACCCGACGGTTACACCATCAAGTATGCAGTGTACATCACAAGCACAGCCACGGCCGACTATTCTGTCCGAATGACGTACACGAGCAAAGACATCTCGCGCAATGCTGTTTGGGGGTATGCAACACTCGACTTGCAGCAGTGGATGAATGCATGCGATCTGCATGTCACTGCTGAGCGCCAAAGAGCTAACATTGCTAGTCTTTGCCACACCCCGTGCCAGATATCTTGACGAGTCGATGGCGTCGCCGATCCAGGGCGTATGGACATTCAACACAAGCTCGACCACATACAACTCGTCAACAGGCGCTGGCTGGACGGCCAACATCACCACCACGCGGCTCGGCATGTGGGCCGTTGCAGAAAAAGGGTTGGCGATATCTCCGGCGCGCCGTGCAAAGCCAAAGTTTTCTGTGCAGCTCATGTTGCCATTGATCACGTGCATTGTTCTTTGGGCTCTATGATCGTGCTGCCATTCTCTAGAAAACCACAATGATCCCTGCATAATAAATCGCTTTCCAACAGACACACGTGCAGGCTGATCTAGGCAGCCGATGATGGCAAGCACACGACTTACGCTCTTTGTTGCGCTACTTGCGGCTTCGCTCCCTGGCCGCTCTCTTGGTAAGTGTGCAGACCGGCAACGCGTGTGCTCGTATCACCACACGTCGTTGCGCGATCAAAGCTGATAGTCCCTGGCTTCATAACGCTGCGTGGCAACCGGCACAACAGCCCAATGCAGCGCTCCTGGAATCAATGCTCTGCCCAGTATCGCTGCCGTGCCATCCGTTGCCCTCACGCTCACGCTGAGATACACTGTCGTCGGGGGCTGCACGCCTGCTGGCGTCATCACCTGCACCGAGACCTCGTCCGATCCCGCCTCTGTCGCGGTCATCGAGCCAAAGACCGTCAGAATAGCGGCAGGTGTTTCCACGGGAGGTCGCACAGTTACCATATCTTGTAGTGAGGCTGGAGGCGCGACGGCAAGAGCCACGACATCCGTGACGATTGTGACTCCGTCTGGCGTAACCATCCAGACCGCAGCACGCAACCAGCCTGCAGGCGATGGCTCTCCCCTGGTGATCAAACCAGAAATGCTCACCAGTGTCGCTCCAGGCGGATTCCCCGAATCGTTCATATGCTACAAGATCACTGACAAAACCGTTGGCTCGTGGAGTGGCGCATCGTCGCACCCATCATGCGACTTTACCCAAGCGGATATCAATGCACGCAACGTCGCCTTCATTCCACCAACACTGTCTCACCTGGGCACGTCTTCGACTGTCTCTGTGGCATTCACGGTGAGCAACACACTGGGCGACTCGGCTTCGGGAACAATCAGCTTTGCCGTCACGTCCGCCGTTGCGCTCGCACTCGGCAACAACCCAGCAACCGTCACGACGCGAAGCATGTCACCGTTTGTTCTGGGCACGTCTCAGATTGGTCTTGTTGAACAGCACAGATTCACGACATGGGAAGCTACGTGGACATGGCCATCCATTCCAGGAATGGGTGTCTGGGAGTGGTATTGCCCCGACAAGCTGTGCAATGGCCCTGGATGGGTCCAGTTTGCAAAGCTGCCCACGACTGTCCAGCAGGTAAGAGGGAAGGAGATGCGCGTGCCGTGAGCAGCCTGCTGATTCCTTCATGCCATGCGGTACGCACCGGCCATGCCAACCAGTCGTGGCTTATTCTGAATGCGATCCGCTGGAACCCAAACGGAATCGCTGGCTCGTCAAGCACCTTTGACCTGTCTGGTGCATTTGCTGGAAACTCCGTGACCCAGCGCATTGTTCTCACATCCAGCGAGTCAGCCACTCCCCAGGTTCCGCCGCCAACGCCTTACAACCCGGCAAGCTACAGTGGCTGTGGTGAGCCATACGTGCTCAACAAGGGCGGCATCAGCAAGGATTTTAAGCTGCCGTTTGGACCGTTTGCTATTGCTTCGCCTCTGCGACCGCTGTGCACAAGAGTTACTGCCGACGCTGGCCAGACCGTCGTGGCAGGCGACGTGTCACTGACGCCGAGTGTCGCCACCAGTATGGGCGTCTCTGGATGGATCAACATCGGCGATGTCGCCCTGCCTGCCGGTTTCACGCCAATCGCGTTTGCAGGCACGTCGTCCATGGTTGGCACTGTCCATTCAGCCATTATGATCTTGTCGTCTGTATCTGGTCCAATCCGCCTCGTTTCGCCTCAGCTGCCATACACGCCCCCAAATGGATTCCCATTCAACACCAGGGCTGACGTGGCTGTCCTTGCATACGATGGCAACTCGGGCAAAACCTCTTTCCTTGGTGCAAGCGCATGGAATGACGATCTGTCCAACCCGTCGCGCATAACAGCCAACTTGCCAGGAGGCGGTATTTACATCTTCGGCACGGTGTCTGGCCCAAGCTCCAACGCTCTCCCAGCTGCATACGGCACAAACGTGGAGTACTCTGGATCTTGGAAGTCGCGATCCTACAGCTTCAACGACCTGACCGTCACTATCTCGTCTGGCTCTGACTTTGTGTTTGGAGTCACGCCAACACAGATGCCTTCCAAGCTCAGCGTGACGGTGCTCAGCGCCTTCATAGTTGGCATCACGCCTGCGTCTGGCTCTCTGGACAATGCAGCCACAATCACGCTCAAAACCAAGACTGAGGCTGGATATGTGTGGGCGTAAGTTGTCTGTGCCGTTTACACGATTGGGGAACACCTGGCTGACTCGTGCCATTCGTGCGCAAATCACAGCTTGTACAGCACGGCATCGAATGCAGCTGGCGGCTCGTGGTATGCGCTGCCCAACACCGCCAACACGGATGGCAGCATCCAGGTAACCATCAAGTCGTCCGGCACATATGGCATCGTCAATGCCGGCGCCGTTTCAAGCAACGCAGTTTCCTCGTTTCAGCTGAACGGCGCATTCGGGAAAGCATTGGTGGCTGCAGTACTAGGTCTTGCTGTATTGGCTTGAAAAAGACAGACGCGGATAGACAGACAGACAGATGGAGTGGTTTAACGACCGATACGTGAAGACAATAAATGGAGTACGCAAAGTGTGGACAGATTCAGCTTGAAAGATCAGACGCGGTGCTTAGTTGGCGAGAGCGACCGCAGAAGCCTGGACGGATGCAACCCAGTTCTTGACATTGTCCTCGAGAGTCTCGAGACGGACAGAGCCGTGGTCAAGGACGACATCGTGGAAGTCACGGATGTTGAACTTGGTGCCGAGCTGCTCCTCGGCGTACTTGCGCACTTCGCGGATCTTGATCTCACCGACCTTGTAGGCAAGAGCCTGGCCAGGCATGATCGAGTAGCGCTTGACCTCGCTGAGAATCTCTTCATGGGACATGGCGAGGTTGTCACTCATGTACTGAACAGACTGGTCGACAGTCCATCCCTTGGTGTGAAGACCGGTGTCGACAACAAGGCGAAGTGCACGGAACATCTCCAGGTCGAGGCGGCCGAACAAATCGAGTGGCGTGTCGTACATCTTCATCTCTGTGGAGTGCATGGTGTCAGTCATCAATCTCAAAACGCGCAAGATGAGCATCAGGATCATCACGTACCTTCGCCAAGGAACTCGGAGTAGAGACCCCATCCCTCAACGTAAGCCGTGTTACGGACAAACTTGTAGAAGAGGTGGCTCGTGGGTCTCTCAAGCGCAATCGAAACCTGGTGATGGTGGCCAGGGATGGCTTCGTGGAGAGTGAGGGCCATGGCCGAATGCATGGGGGACTTCTTGGACAGACCAACGTTGGCAAAGAACGAGCCCGCCTTGTCGGGAGTGCCGGCCTGGTAGTAAGCCATCGCAGCCGAAGCTTCAGCGGGCTTGGGGACAGCCTGCACATTGCACTGGAACTTGGGGAACTTGTTGAAGTACTCGGGCATGACCTTGTCAATACGCTGTTCGAGTGCAAGGTGTCAATCTTGTGGACGCGTCGTGTTGCAGCATCATACAGATATACCTCAATCAGAGCCTTGTAGTGCGGGATAATGTCGTCCTCGGAAGGGAGGAAGAGCTGCGGGAACTGCTCGCGGTCCTTGAGGGCCGAAGAACTCGGCAAACGTGCCTCAAATTTCTCATCCTTGATGTCCTCCATGCGCTTGCGGATGCGTGCAACCTCCTGCTTGCCGAGCTCGTGGAGCTCGTCGGCGGTGTAACGCACAGACGTGTGCAGGTAGATCAGGTCGTTGTACACCTCCTTGGAGTTGGCGAGGCTGAAAATGCCAGGAGTGGTGCGTGCGTGTGCAGCATACTCGGTCTCAAGGAACTCGGCGACGGCCTTGTACGCGGGAACGAGGCTGTCGCGAATGACAGGGACAAGGTAGTCCTCGGGAAGTCCAAGAGCGACAATCTTGGCCTTGAAGGCACCGTAGAACATGCTCTCGGTGGGATCCTCAACGGCCATCTTCTTGCACTTCTCGATCATGAGCGTGATCGACTCGGCAGGGAGAGTGATGCCAGCCTCAATGCCAGCACGGAACGCAACAATGCAGTCGTTGAAGCGCTCGGGGGTCTTGCTCAGACGCGACACGAGGTTCTCGGCGTCCTTGAGCGACTTGAGCGGCTGGTACCTGTTGGCAGCGACAATTGTCAGTCAGTGATCACAGACTGCATGGTCGATGGAATGCGGGGATACTCACGGAAGCAGGCTCATGTCGAAGCTGGCAAAGGCTCCAAACATGTGGGTGCAAGGGATCTCGTAGCCGTAGCACTTGGACGAAATGATGATGTCCTTGAGGGTGCCCATCAGCAGGTCAACATCGTTGCTCTCATCAGCCGAGAGAATGGTGCGGTCGATGTTCTCCAGGTCGGCGATAAGGCCGTTGACGGTGGCCAGACGCGAATCCCTCGCCTCCTTGGAGACGTTGAAGATCTCGTCGTGGTACTTGGGGTAGTCAAAGATTGTCACCATTGCTAAAGATATCACAGGTAGGCATTGATAGTCAGCAAAGGAGCAATCGACAACAAGCTCTGCGTGGCACATACTGGGTCCAGAAAGGAAAGTCATGTCAACAAAAGTGTCCATGGCAGTTCTCAGAGCAAAGTAGGACTTGTTCTCGGGTTTGCTCTGGACAGCCTTGACCCAGTTCTTGACATTGTCCTCGAGAGTCTCGAGACGGACAGAGCCAAAGTTAAGGACGACGTCATGGAAGTCGCGGATGTTGAACTTGGTGCCGAGCTGCTCCTCGGCGTACTTGCGCACCTCACGGATCTTGATCTCGCCGACCTTGTAGGCAAGAGCCTGGCCAGGCATGATCGAGTAGCGCTTGACCTCGCTCATGAGCTCGTCGTGCGACATGGAAAGGTTCTCACTCATGTACTGAACGGACTGGTCGACAGTCCATCCCTTGGTGTGAAGACCGGTGTCGACAACAAGACGAAGTGCACGGAACATCTCGAGCTCGAGACGGCCGAACAGGTCGAATGGCGTGTCGTACATCTTCATCTCTGTTGATTGCATGGTGTCAGCTCTCAATCTCAAAACGCGCAAGATGAGCATCAGTGTCATCACGTACCCTCGCCGAGGAACTCAGCGTAGAGACCCCAGCCCTCAGAGTAGGCAGTGACACCAACAAGGTGCTTGAACTTGTGAGTGACGGGTCTCTCGAGAGAAAGAGACACCTCGTGGTGGTGGCCAGGGATGGCTTCGTGAAGAGTGAGGGCCATGGCGGTGTGGTTGGGCGAGTCCTTGGACAGACCAACGTTGGCGTAGAATGCACCAGGCTTCTCGGCAGTACCAGGCTGGTAGTAGGCGACAGGTGCGGATCCCTCGGCAGGCTTGGGGACAGCCTGCACGTCGCACTGGAACTTGGGGAACTTGTTGAAGTACTCGGGCATCTTCTCGTTGATGCGGGCAATCAGAGCCTTGTAGTGCGGGATGTACTCCTCCTCGGAAGCGAGGAACAGCTGAGGGAACTGCTCGCGGTCCTTGAGGGCGACGAGGAACTCGGCAAACGTGCCGTCAAAGTTCTCATCCTTGATCGCCTCCATGCGCTTGCGGATGCGTGCAACCTCCTGCTTGCCAATCTCGTGGAGCTCGTCGGCGGTGTAGCGGACAGACGTGTGCAGGTAGATCAGGTCGTTGTACACCTCCTTGGAGTTGGCGAGGCTGAAAATGCCAGGAGTGGTGCGTGCGTGTGCAGCATACTCGGTCTCAAGGAACTCGGCGACGGCCTTGTACGCGGGAACGAGGCTGTCGCGGATGACAGGCACAAGGTAGTCCTCGGGAAGTCCAAGAGCGACAATCTTGGCCTTGAAGGCACCGTAGAACATGCTCTCGGTGGGATCCTCAACGGCCATCTTCTTGCACTTCTCGATCATGAGCGTGATCGACTCGGCAGGGAGAGTGATGCCAGCCTCAATGCCAGCACGGAACGCAACAATGCAGTCGTTGAAGCGCTCGGGGGTCTTGCTCAGACGCGACACGAGGTTCTCGGCGTCCTTGAGCGACTTGAGCGGCTGGTACCTGTTGGCAGCGACAATTGTCAGTCAGTGATCACAGACTGCATGGTCGATGGAATGCGGGGATACTCACGGAAGCAGGCTCATGTCGAAGCTGGCAAAGGCTCCAAACATGTGGGTGCAAGGGATCTCGTAGCCGTAGCAAGTGAACGAAAGGCTGATGTCCTTGAACGATCCGCGCAGAAGCTCAAGATCGTTGCGCTCCTCCACAGTGAGAGTCGACACATCGATGGAGTCAACGTCCTCCAGCATCCTCTTGATGGCCTTCATGTCGCGGTCGACGGTCTCCTTGGACACGTTGAAGATCTCGTCGTGGTACTTGGGGTAGTCAAAGATTGCACCCTCGACTGTGGCTTGTGTCAGCAGATTGTATCAAACAAAGGCAGGATGCAAACACGACATACCAGGCGACGAGCGGAAAGCCATGTCAACAAACTCGTCCATGAGGCTCTTGAGCTCAAAGTAGGACTTGTTCTTGGGTTTGCTCTGGACAGCCTTGACCCAGTTCTTGACATTGTCCTCGAGAGTCTCGAGACGGACAGAGCCAAAGTCAAGGACAACGTCATGGAAGTCGCGGATGTTGAACTTGGTGCCGAGCTGCTCCTCGGCGTACTTGCGCACTTCACGGATCTTGATCTCGCCGACCTTGTAGGCAAGAGCCTGGCCAGGCATGATCGAGTAGCGCTTGACGTCATTGAGGATCTTCTTGTGAGACATGGACACATTGTCGGTCATGTACTTGACAGACTGGTCGACAGTCCATCCCTTGGCGTGAAGACCGGTGTCGACAACAAGGCGGAGTGCACGGAACATCTCCATCTCGAGACGGCCAAGCAGGTCAAATGGCGTGTCGTACATGCCCATCTCTGTTCCACGCCAAACGCGTCAGTTGTGTGCACTACATGCGAGGCAGTCGCGCCAATAAATCATCACGTACCTTCGCCAAGGAACTCGGCGTAGAGACCCCAGCCCTCAGAGTAGGCAGTGACACCAACAAAGTTCTTGAACTTGTGAGTGACGGGTCTCTCGAGAGAAAGAGACACCTCGTGGTGGTGGCCAGGGATGGCCTCGTGAAGAGTGAGGGCCATGGCGGTGTGGTTGGGCGAGCTCTTGGCAATGGCAAGGTTGGCGTAGAACGAGCCGTTCTCGCCAGCCGAGCCTGGCTGGTAGTATGCAGATGGCGACGATCCCTCGGCAGGCTTGGGGACAGGGTTAACATCGCACTTGAACTTGGGGAACTTGTTGAAGTACTCGGGCATCCTCTTCTCAATACGTGCGACCAAGGCCTTGTAGTGAGGGATGTAGTCGTCCTCGGAAGCGAGGAAGAGCTGCGGGAACTGCTCGCGGTCCTTGAGAGCCACAAGAACTCGGCAAGAGTGCCCTCGAACTTGATCTCGTCCTTGATGTCCTCCATGCGCTTGCGGATGCGTGCAACCTCCTGCTTGCCCATTTCGTGGACCTCGTCGGCGGTGTAACGCACAGACGTGTGCAGGTAGATCAGGTCGTTGTACACATCCTTGGAGTTGGCGAGGCTGAAAATGCCGGGAGTGGTGCGTGCGTGTGCAGCATACTCGGTCTCAAGGAACTCGGCGACGGCCTTGTACGCGGGAACGAGACTGTCGCGGATGACAGGCACAAGGTAGTCCTCGGGAAGTCCAAGAGCGACGATCTTGGCCTTGAAGGCACCGTAGAACATGCTCTGGTGGGATCCTCAACGGCCATCTTCTTGCACTTCTCGATCATGAGCGTGATCGACTCGGCAGGGAGAGTGATGCCAGCCTCAATACCAGCACGGAACGCAACAATGCAGTCGTTGAAGCGCTCGGGGGTCTTGCTCAGACGCGACACGAGGTTCTCGGCGTCCTTGAGCGACTTGAGCGGCTGGTACCTGTTGGCAGCGACGATTGTCAGTCAGGATCACAGACTGCATGGTCGATGGAATGCGGGGATACTTACGGAAGCAGGTCCATCTCGAATCCAGCAAAGGCTCCAAACATGTGGGTGCAAGGGATCTCGTAGCCATAGCAAGTGAACGAAAGGCTGATGTCCTTGAACGATCCGCGCAGGAGCTCAAGATCGTTGCGCTCCTCCACAGTGAGAGACGACACGTCAATCGAGTCAATGTCCTCCAGCATCCTCTTGATGGCCTTCATGTCACGGTCGACGGTCTCCTTGGACACGTTGAAGATCTCGTCGTGGTACTTGGGGTAGTCGAACATCGCACCCATGACTATGGTTTGTGTCAGCAGATTGTATCAAACAAAGGCAGGATGCAAACACGACATACCAGGCGACGAGCGGAAAGCCATGTCAACAAACTCGTCCATGAGGCTCTTGAGCTCAAAGTAGGACTTGTTCTTGGGTTTGCTCTGGACAGCCTTGACCCAGTTCTTGACATTGTCCTCGAGAGTCTCGAGACGGACAGAGCCAAAGTCAAGGACAACGTCATGGAAGTCGCGGATGTTGAACTTGGTGCCGAGCTGCTCCTCGGCGTACTTGCGCACTTCGCGGATCTTGATCTCACCGACCTTGTAGGCAAGAGCCTGGCCAGGCATGATCGAGTAGCGCTTGACCTCGCTCATGAGCTCGTCGTGCGACATGGAAAGGTTGTCACTCATGAGCTTGATGCAGTCGTCGATGGTCCATCCCTTGGCGTGAAGACCGGTGTCGACAACAAGGCGAAGTGCACGGAACATCTCGAGCTCGAGACGGCCGAACAGGTCGAATGGCGTGTCGTACATCTTCATCTCTGTGGATTGCGTGGTGTCAGTCATCAATCTCAAAACGCGCAAGATGAGCATCAGGTCATCACGTACCCTCGCCGAGGAACTCGGCATAGAGACCCCAGCCCTCTGCATAAGCGGTCACAAAGGACATCTTCTTGAAAAGGTGGCTCGATGGTAGCTCATATGCAATCGAAATCTGGTGGTGGTGGCCAGGGATGGCTTCGTGGAGAGTGAGGGCCATGGCCGAGTGCATGGGGGACTTCTTGGACAGACCAACGTTGGCGTAGAATGCACCAGGCTTCTCGGCGGTACCAGGCTGGTAGTAGGCGAGGGGTGCGGATCCCTCGGCAGGCTTGGGGACAGCCTGCACGTCGCACTGGAACTTGGGGAACTTGTTGAAGTACTCGGGCATCTTCTCGTTGATGCGGGCAATCAGAGCCTTGTAGTGCGGGATGTACTCCTCCTCGGAAGCGAGGAACAGCTGAGGGAACTGCTCGCGGTCCTTGAGGGCGACGAGGAACTCGGCAAACGTGCCGTCAAAGTTCTCATCCTTGATCGCCTCCATGCGCTTGCGGATGCGTGCAACCTCCTGCTTGCCAATCTCGTGGAGCTCGTCGGCGGTGTAGCGGACAGACGTGTGCAGGTAGATCAGGTCGTTGTACACCTCCTTGGAGTTGGCGAGGCTGAAAATGCCAGGAGTGGTGCGTGCGTGTGCAGCATACTCGGTCTCAAGGAACTCGGCGACGGCCTTGTACGCGGGAACGAGGCTGTCGCGGATGACAGGCACAAGGTAGTCCTCGGGAAGTCCAAGAGCGACAATCTTGGCCTTGAAGGCACCGTAGAACATGCTCTCGGTGGGATCCTCAACGGCCATCTTCTTGCACTTCTCGATCATGAGCGTGATCGACTCGGCAGGGAGAGTGATGCCAGCCTCAATGCCAGCACGGAACGCAACAATGCAGTCGTTGAAGCGCTCGGGGGTCTTGCTCAGACGCGACACGAGGTTCTCGGCGTCCTTGAGCGACTTGAGCGGCTGGTACCTGTTGGCAGCGACAATTGTCAGTCAGTGATCACAGACTGCATGGTCGATGGAATGCGGGGATACTCACGGAAGCAGGCTCATGTCGAAGCTGGCAAAGGCTCCAAACATGTGGGTGCAAGGGATCTCGTAGCCGTAGCAAGTGAACGAAAGGCTGATGTCCTTGAACGATCCGCGCAGAAGCTCAAGATCGTTGCGCTCCTCCACAGTGAGAGTCGACACATCGATGGAGTCAACGTCCTCCAGCATCCTCTTGATGGCCTTCATGTCGCGGTCGACGGTCTCCTTGGACACGTTGAAGATCTCGTCGTGGTACTTGGGGTAGTCAAAGATTGCACCCTCGACTGTGGCTTGTGTCAGCAGATTGTATCAAACAAAGGCAGGATGCAAACACAACATACCAGGCGACGAGCGGAAAGCCAGGTCAACAAACTCGTCCATGAGGCTCTTGAGCTCAAAGTAGGACTTGTTCTTGGGTTTGCTCTGGACAGCCTTGACCCAGTTCTTGACATTGTCCTCGAGAGTCTCGAGACGGACAGAGCCAAAGTCAAGGACAACGTCATGGAAGTCGCGGATGTTGAACTTGGTGCCGAGCTGCTCCTCGGCGTACTTGCGCACTTCACGGATCTTGATCTCGCCGACCTTGTAGGCAAGAGCCTGGCCAGGCATGATCGAGTAGCGCTTGACGTCATTGAGGATCTTCTTGTGAGACATGGACACATTGTCGGTCATGTACTTGACAGACTGGTCGACAGTCCATCCCTTGGCGTGAAGACCGGTGTCGACAACAAGGCGGAGTGCACGGAACATCTCCATCTCGAGACGGCCAAGCAGGTCAAATGGCGTGTCGTACATGCCCATCTCTGTTCCACGCCAAACGCGTCAGTTGTGTGCACTACATGCGAGGCAGTCGCGCCAATAAATCATCACGTACCTTCGCCAAGGAACTCGGCGTAGAGACCCCAGCCCTCAGAGTAGGCAGTGACACCAACAAAGTTCTTGAACTTGTGAGTGACGGGTCTCTCGAGAGAAAGAGACACCTCGTGGTGGTGGCCAGGGATGGCCTCGTGAAGAGTGAGGGCCATGGCGGTGTGGTTGGGCGAGCTCTTGGCAATGGCAAGGTTGGCGTAGAACGAGCCGTTCTCGCCAGCCGAGCCTGGCTGGTAGTATGCAGATGGCGACGATCCCTCGGCAGGCTTGGGGACAGGGTTAACATCGCACTTGAACTTGGGGAACTTGTTGAAGTACTCGGGCATCCTCTTCTCAATACGTGCGACCAAGGCCTTGTAGTGAGGGATGTAGTCGTCCTCGGAAGCGAGGAAGAGCTGCGGGAACTGCTCGCGGTCCTTGAGAGCTTCAAAGAACTCGGCAAGAGTGCCCTCGAACTTGATCTCGTCCTTGATGTCCTCCATGCGCTTGCGGATGCGTGCAACCTCCTGCTTGCCCATTTCGTGGACCTCGTCGGCGGTGTAACGCACAGACGTGTGCAGGTAGATCAGGTCGTTGTACACATCCTTGGAGTTGGCGAGGCTGAAAATGCCGGGAGTGGTGCGTGCGTGTGCAGCATACTCGGTCTCAAGGAACTCGGCGACGGCCTTGTACGCGGGAACGAGACTGTCGCGGATGACAGGCACAAGGTAGTCCTCGGGAAGTCCAAGAGCGACGATCTTGGCCTTGAAGGCACCGTAGAACATGCTCTCGGTGGGATCCTCAACGGCCATCTTCTTGCACTTCTCGATCATGAGCGTGATCGACTCGGCAGGGAGAGTGATGCCAGCCTCAATACCAGCACGGAACGCAACAATGCAGTCGTTGAAGCGCTCGGGGGTCTTGCTCAGACGCGACACGAGGTTCTCGGCGTCCTTGAGCGACTTGAGCGGCTGGTACCTGTTGGCAGCGACAATTGTCAGTCAGTGATCACAGACTGCATGGTCGATGGAATGCGGGGATACTTACGGAAGCAGGTCCATCTCGAATCCAGCAAAGGCTCCAAACATGTGGGTGCAAGGGATCTCGTAGCCATAGCAAGTGAACGAAAGGCTGATGTCCTTGAACGATCCGCGCAGGAGCTCAAGATCGTTGCGCTCCTCCACAGTGAGAGACGACACGTCAATCGAGTCAATGTCCTCCAGCATCCTCTTGATGGCCTTCATGTCACGGTCGACGGTCTCCTTGGACACGTTGAAGATCTCGTCGTGGTACTTGGGGTAGTCGAACATCGCACCCATGACTATGGTTTGTGTCAGCAGATTGTATCAAACAAAGGCAGGATGCAAACACGACATACCAGGCGACGAGCGGAAAGCCATGTCAACAAACTCGTCCATGAGGCTCTTGAGCTCAAAGTAGGACTTGTTCTTGGGTTTGCTCTGGACAGCCTTGACCCAGTTCTTGACATTGTCCTCGAGAGTCTCGAGACGGACAGAGCCAAAGTCAAGGACAACGTCATGGAAGTCGCGGATGTTGAACTTGGTGCCGAGCTGCTCCTCGGCGTACTTGCGCACTTCGCGGATCTTGATCTCACCGACCTTGTAGGCAAGAGCCTGGCCAGGCATGATCGAGTAGCGCTTGACGTCATTGAGGATCTTCTTGTGAGACATGGACACATTGTCGGTCATGTACTTGACAGACTGGTCGACAGTCCATCCCTTGGCGTGAAGACCGGTGTCGACAACAAGGCGGAGTGCACGGAACATCTCCATCTCGAGACGGCCAAGCAGGTCAAATGGCGTGTCGTACATGCCCATCTCTGTTCCACGCCAAACGCGTCAGTTGTGTGCACTACATGCGAGGCAGTCGCGCCAATAAATCATCACGTACCTTCGCCAAGGAACTCGGCGTAGAGACCCCAGCCCTCAGAGTAGGCAGTGACACCAACAAAGTTCTTGAACTTGTGAGTGACGGGTCTCTCGAGAGAAAGAGACACCTCGTGGTGGTGGCCAGGGATGGCCTCGTGAAGAGTGAGGGCCATGGCGGTGTGGTTGGGCGAGCTCTTGGCAATGGCAAGGTTGGCGTAGAACGAGCCGTTCTCGCCAGCCGAGCCTGGCTGGTAGTATGCAGATGGCGACGATCCCTCGGCAGGCTTGGGGACAGGGTTAACATCGCACTTGAACTTGGGGAACTTGTTGAAGTACTCGGGCATCCTCTTCTCAATACGTGCGACCAAGGCCTTGTAGTGAGGGATGTAGTCGTCCTCGGAAGCGAGGAAGAGCTGCGGGAACTGCTCGCGGTCCTTGAGAGCCACAAAGAACTCGGCAAGAGTGCCCTCGAACTTGATCTCGTCCTTGATGTCCTCCATGCGCTTGCGGATGCGTGCAACCTCCTGCTTGCCCATTTCGTGGACCTCGTCGGCGGTGTAACGCACAGACGTGTGCAGGTAGATCAGGTCGTTGTACACATCCTTGGAGTTGGCGAGGCTGAAAATGCCGGGAGTGGTGCGTGCGTGTGCAGCATACTCGGTCTCAAGGAACTCGGCGACGGCCTTGTACGCGGGAACGAGACTGTCGCGGATGACAGGCACAAGGTAGTCCTCGGGAAGTCCAAGAGCGACGATCTTGGCCTTGAAGGCACCGTAGAACATGCTCTCGGTGGGATCCTCAACGGCCATCTTCTTGCACTTCTCGATCATGAGCGTGATCGACTCGGCAGGGAGAGTGATGCCAGCCTCAATACCAGCACGGAACGCAACAATGCAGTCGTTGAAGCGCTCGGGGGTCTTGCTCAGACGCGACACGAGGTTCTCGGCGTCCTTGAGCGACTTGAGCGGCTGGTACCTGTTGGCAGCGACGATTGTCAGTCAGCAATCACAGATTGCATGGTCGATGGAATGCGGGGATACTTACGGAAGCAGGTCCATCTCGAATCCAGCAAAGGCTCCAAACATGTGGGTGCAAGGGATCTCGTAGCCATAGCAAGTGAACGAAAGGCTGATGTCCTTGAACGATCCGCGCAGGAGCTCAAGATCGTTGCGCTCCTCCACAGTGAGAGACGACACGTCAATCGAGTCAATGTCCTCCAGCATCCTCTTGATGGCCTTCATGTCACGGTCGACGGTCTCCTTGGACACGTTGAAGATCTCGTCGTGGTACTTGGGGTAGTCGAACATCGCACCCATGACTATGGTTTGTGTCAGCAGATTGTATCAAACAAAGGCAGGATGCAAACACGACATACCAGGCGACGAGCGGAAAGCCATGTCAACAAACTCGTCCATGAGGCTCTTGAGCTCAAAGTAGGACTTGTTCTTGGGTTTGCTCTGGACAGCCTTGACCCAGTTCTTGACATTGTCCTCGAGAGTCTCGAGACGGACAGAGCCAAAGTCAAGGACAACGTCATGGAAGTCGCGGATGTTGAACTTGGTGCCGAGCTGCTCCTCGGCGTACTTGCGCACTTCGCGGATCTTGATCTCACCGACCTTGTAGGCAAGAGCCTGGCCAGGCATGATCGAGTAGCGCTTGACCTCGCTCATGAGCTCGTCGTGCGACATGGAAAGGTTGTCACTCATGAGCTTGATGCAGTCGTCGATGGTCCATCCCTTGGCGTGAAGACCGGTGTCGACAACAAGGCGAAGTGCACGGAACATCTCGAGCTCGAGACGGCCGAACAGGTCGAATGGCGTGTCGTACATCTTCATCTCTGTGGATTGCGTGGTGTCAGTCATCAATCTCAAAACGCGCAAGATGAGCATCAGGATCATCACGTACCCTCGCCGAGGAACTCGGCATAGAGACCCCAGCCCTCTGCATAAGCGGTCACAAAGGACATCTTCTTGAAAAGGTGGCTCGATGGTAGCTCATATGCAATCGAAATCTGGTGGTGGTGGCCAGGGATGGCTTCGTGGAGAGTGAGGGCCATGGCCGAGTGCATGGGGGACTTCTTGGACAGACCAACGTTGGCGTAGAATGCACCAGGCTTCTCGGCGGTACCAGGCTGGTAGTAGGCGAGGGGTGCGGATCCCTCGGCAGGCTTGGGGACAGCCTGCACGTCGCACTGGAACTTGGGGAACTTGTTGAAGTACTCGGGCATCTTCTCGTTGATGCGGGCAATCAGAGCCTTGTAGTGCGGGATGTACTCCTCCTCGGAAGCGAGGAACAGCTGAGGGAACTGCTCGCGGTCCTTGAGGGCGACGAGGAACTCGGCAAACGTGCCGTCAAAGTTCTCATCCTTGATCGCCTCCATGCGCTTGCGGATGCGTGCAACCTCCTGCTTGCCAATCTCGTGGAGCTCGTCGGCGGTGTAGCGGACAGACGTGTGCAGGTAGATCAGGTCGTTGTACACCTCCTTGGAGTTGGCGAGGCTGAAAATGCCAGGAGTGGTGCGTGCGTGTGCAGCATACTCGGTCTCAAGGAACTCGGCGACGGCCTTGTACGCGGGAACGAGGCTGTCGCGGATGACAGGCACAAGGTAGTCCTCGGGAAGTCCAAGAGCGACAATCTTGGCCTTGAAGGCACCGTAGAACATGCTCTCGGTGGGATCCTCAACGGCCATCTTCTTGCACTTCTCGATCATGAGCGTGATCGACTCGGCAGGGAGAGTGATGCCAGCCTCAATACCAGCACGGAACGCAACAATGCAGTCGTTGAAGCGCTCGGGGGTCTTGCTCAGACGCGACACGAGGTTCTCGGCGTCCTTGAGCGACTTGAGCGGCTGGTACCTGTTGGCAGCGACGATTGTCAGTCAGTGATCACAGATTGCATGGTCGACGGAACGCGCGGATACTCACGGAAGCAGGCTCATCTCAAATCCAGCAAAGGCGCCAAACATGTGGGTGCAAGGGATCTCGTAGCCGTAGCAAGCGAACGAAAGGCTGATGTCCTTGAACGATCCGCGCAGAAGCTCAAGATCGTTGCGCTCCTCCACAGTGAGAGTCGACACGTCAATCGAGTCAACGTCCTCCAGCATCTTCTTGATGGCCTTCATGTCACGGTCGACGGTCTCCTTGGACACGTTGAAGATCTCGTCGTGGTACTTGGGGTAGTCAAAGATTGCACCCTCGACTGCGGCTTGTGTCAGCAGATGGTATCAAACAAAGGCAGGATGCAAACACGACATACCAGGCGACGAGCGGAAAGCCAGGTCAACAAACTCGTCCATGAGGCTCTTGAGCTCAAAGTAGGACTTGTTCTCGGGCTTGTTCTGGACAGCCTTGACCCAGTTCTTGACATTGTCCTCGAGAGTCTCGAGACGGACAGAGCCAAAGTCAAGGACAACGTCATGGAAGTCGCGGATGTTGAACTTGGTGCCGAGCTGCTCCTCGGCGTACTTGCGCACCTCGCGGATCTTGATCTCACCGACCTTGTAGGCAAGAGCCTGGCCGGGCATGATCGAGTAGCGCTTGACCTCGCTCATGAGCTCGTCGTGCGACATGGAAAGGTTGTCACTCATGAGCTTGATGCAGTCGTCGATGGTCCATCCCTTGGCGTGAAGACCGGTGTCGACAACAAGGCGAAGTGCACGGAACATCTCGAGCTCGAGACGGCCGAACAGGTCGAATGGCGTGTCGTACATCTTCATCTCTGTTGATTGCATGGTGTCAGCTCTCAATCTCAAAACGCGCAAGATGAGCATCAGTATCATCACGTACCCTCGCCGAGGAACTCAGCGTAGAGACCCCAGCCCTCAACGTAAGAGGTGACAAAGGACATCTTCTTCAGAAGGTGACCGGTGGCAGCATCGAACGAGATTGAAATCTGGTGGTGGTGACCAGGGATGGCCTCGTGAAGAGTGAGGGCCATGGCGGTGTGGTTGGGCGAGTCCTTGGACAGCGCAACGTTGGTGTAGAATGCACCAGGCTTGTCCGCGGTGCCAGGCTGGTAGTAGGCGACAGGGGCAGAGGCTTCAGCGGGCTTGGGAACAGCCTTGACGTCGCACTCGAACTTGGCAAGCTTGTTGAAGTACTCGGGCATGACCTTGTCAATGCGGGTGATCAGAGCCTTGTAGAACGGCACGTAGTCATCGCCAGCGGCAAGGAAGAGCTGAGGGAACTGCTCGCGGTCCTTGAGAGCCACAAAGAACTCGGCAAGAGTGCCCTCGAACTTGATCTCATCCTTGATCGCCTCCATGCGCTTGCGGATGCGTGCAACCTCCTGCTTGCCGAGCTCGTGAAGCTCGTCGGCAGTGTAACGCACAGTCGTGTGGAAGTAGATCAGGTCGTTGTACACACGCTCAGAGTCAGGAAGACCGTAAATGCCCGAGTTCTGACGGGCATGGGGAAGGTACTCGGTCTCAAGGAACTCGGCGACGGCCTTGTACGCGGGAACGAGGCTGTCGCGGATGACAGGGGCAAGGTAGTCCTCGGGAAGACCAACTGCTGCGATCTTGGCCTTGAAGGAGGTGAAGAACATGCTCTCGGTGGGATCCTCGACGGCGAGTTTGTTGCAAAGGTCGATCATGAGCTTGATCGACTCAGCAGGGAGAGTGATGCCAGCCTCAATACCAGCACGGAACGCGACAATGCAGTCGTTGAAGCGCTCGGGGGTCTTGGAGAGGCGGGAGACGTAGTTCTCGGCATCCTTGACAGACTCGAGGGGCTGGTAAGGAAGGATCGACATGGTCATGCTGGCAAAGGTGCCGAACATGTGCGTGGCAGGGATCTCGTAGCTGTAGCAGCCCGAGAACAGCATCGACGTCTTGATGGCAGCCTTGGCGACCTCGTAGTCACTCTTCTCTGTAGCCAGAAGGTCGTCCTGCTCAATGTTCTGGAGATCAACAAGGAGTCTGCCAAGAACCTGGAGGCGGCGGTCGACCTCGGCCTTGGACACGTTGAACAGCTCGTCCTCGTATTTGTAGATGTCAAACATGACGGCGCCAACTGGGCCAGAGCGAGGATTGGGGTGATTAGCATCTGCAAGAATGGCGCTCAAGTCGTTCACACGCGATGGACATGTTGCAGGGCAAGGGAGACTTACGGGGCTCCTCGCGGATGGCCTCGTCAACAAGCTCGTCCATGACAGCCTTGAGAGCAAAGTAGGACTTGTTCTCGGGTTTGCTCTGGACAGCCTTGACCCAGTTCTTGACGTTGTCCTCGAGAGTCTCGAGACGGACAGAGCCAAAGTCAAGGACGACGTCGTGGAAGTCACGGATGTTGAACTTGGTGCCGAGCTGCTCCTCGGCGTACTTGCGCACTTCGCGGATCTTGATCTCACCGACCTTGTAGGCAAGAGCCTGGCCAGGCATGATCGAGTAGCGCTTGACGTCATTGAGAATCTCTTCATGGGACATGGCGAGGTTCTCACTCATGTACTGAACAGACTGGTCGACAGTCCATCCCTTGGTGTGAAGACCGGTGTCGACAACAAGGCGAAGTGCACGGAACATCTCCATGTCAAGACGGCCGAACAGGTCGAATGGCGTGTCGTACATCTTCATCTCTGTGGATTGCATGGTGTCAGTTGTGCATACAAGACGCGCAAGATGAGCATCAGGATCAATACGTACCCTCGCCAAGGAACTCAGAGTAGAGACCCCAGCCCTCAACGTAAGAGGTCGCCATCGAAAGCTTTCTAAGCACGTGGCCAGTGGGCATCTCGTGGGCAAGCGATGCCTGGTGGTGGTGGCCAGGGATGGCCTCGTGGAGGGTGAGAGCCATGGCCGAATGCATGGGGGACTTGTTGGACAGGCCGAGGTTGATCAGGAACGCGCCGGCTCTGTCGGGAGTGCCGGGGCGATACATGGCCAGAGGAGCAGAGGCTTCAGCGGGCTTGGGGACAGCCATGATGTTGCACTCGAACTTGGGGAACTTGTTGAAGTACTCGGGCATCTTCTCGTTGATGCGGGCAATCAGAGCCTTGTAGTGCGGGATGTACTCTCCTCGGAAGCGAGGAAGAGCTGAGGGAACTGCTCGCGGTCCTTGAGGGCTACAAGAACTCGGCAAGAGTGCCCTCGAACTTGATCTCGTCCTTGATGTCCTCCATGCGCTTGCGGATGCGTGCAACCTCCTTCTTGCCGAGCTCGTGGAGCTCGTCGGCGGTGTAACGCACGGTCGTGTGCAGGTAGATCAGGTCGTTGTACACGCGTTCGTAATCCGCCAGACCGTAGATACCGGCGTGCTGACGGGCATGGGGAAGGTACTCGGCCTCAAGGAACTCGGCGACGGCCTTGTACGCGGGAACGAGACTGTCGCGGATGACAGGCACAAGGTAGTCCTCGGGAAGTCCAAGAGCGACGATCTTGGCCTTGAAGGCACCGTAGAACATGCTGGTGGTGGGATCCTCGACAGCCATCTTCTTGCACTTGTCGATCATGAGCTTGATCGACTCGGCAGGGAGAGTGATGCCAGCCTCAATGCCAGCACGGAACGCAACAATGCAGTCGTTGAAGCGCTCGGGAGTCTTGCTCAGACGCGACACGAGGTTCTCGGCGTCCTTGAGCGACTTGAGCGGCTGGTACCTGTTGGCAGCGACGATTGTCAGATCACCCAACAGCGATAACGAGTGCATGCCAAGCAAGCTTACCCAGCCATGAGCATGTCGAAGCTGGCAAAGGCACCAAACATGTGGGTGCAAGGGATCTCGTAGCCGTAGGCGGTGCGTCTGAGGAGGGTGTCACGGATCTCGTACTTGACAGCCTCGAGGTCGTTCAGCTCTTGCACAGTGTAGGCGGACGTGTCGAGACGGTTCATCTCGTCAAGCAGCACATTGAATGCGCTGTTGCTCTCGTCGAAGAAGGCCTTGGACACTTGGAAGATGTCGTCTTGGTACTTGGAGAAGTTTACCATCGCACCCATCTCTGCAGCGCCGTCGACGCACGATCCGTTGTCGGTCGTCCATGTGACCGTCGGAATCACAAGGCGACAGGAGGCGTTGGCAGGTGTGCAGGTGTGCAGGTGTGCAGTCGTGCCGACGATGATGACGACGAGTCAGATAAGGTGGACTGCCACATGACCAAGCGACAAGCAGCAGGCGACAAGCGACAAGCGGCATGCGGAACAACTCGTGTGTGCACCAGCAGTCAGCGGGGGCCCGAAACTCACCGGGCATGCCCTTGAACACGACGTCAGTGATGTCGTCGAGGATGGCATAGAGTGCACGCTGGGCAGGGGCAGGCGCAGCAGCAGGCTCGACGGGCGAGGGCGGGGCCGAGGTGGCGTCGACAACGGCCTTGACGACAGGTGCGGCGACGGCAGCCACGGTGGCGGCAATAGCGGCAACGACCGAGTCCGAGCCGGCCGACGGAGGGGCAGCAGGCTGATGCTCCTGCACAATCACTGTCGACGCTGAAACGGCGGCGGCGCCTCTCACGATGGTGGTGCTCGTGCGGGCAGTGGTGGTGGTGGTGGTGGTGCCGGCGCCTGGGGCGGCAGCGGGCTTCTTCTTCTTCTTCAAGAAGTCGATAAAGTTCTTGAACATGCTACGGGCGGGGAACTTGGCTGGGGTTGGTCTGTCTGTCTGTGTGTGTACTGGAGCGAATCTGGCAACGGTCGAGAGGCGACTTGGAGGTTGTTGTCGACGGCAGCAAGCGAATTTTCCTCGCTTTTGAGGTGCACGGCATGAGCCCAGGCCATGTGTGCACCATGCGCAAGACAGATGGCGGGATTTGATTGGATGATCTCAGGCCGTGCCACGTTTCATTGGAGCGACAAGGACATGTGGCTGTTTCGTTTTGCCCCCCCTTGCTGGCCAGGCCCACAGCAAGGACAGATTGGGGCGCTGGCCGTCGGCCCGCCAGAGCCGAGCCGCATCAGAGCGCCTTCTTGATGGAGTGGATCATCTCCTCCTTGGTGATGAGGTGGTTGGTCTTGACAATGAGCTCCAGCAGCGAGTTGATGTTCTGCGACCAGTCGTTGAGGATCGTGTTGGGGTCCTTGGGCGACACAAAGTTGATGATGCCCGCTGGGCGGTTGATCCGCGCATAGATGGTCTTGTTGACAACAAGGTTGGACAGGAACTCTTCCGTCTCCTGCAGACGTGCGCGCCAGATGTTCATAGCCAAGCAAGACGGCAGGCGTGAGTGCGCGGCATCAGGCGAACAGCAACACGCAGCGCACGCCACTTACAGCAGCCGACAGGTCAAGCAGCTGCGTAAGGCGCTTGATCGAGATGCGGTCGTAGTACTTGGCAATCACACGAATGTTCTGTGTGTCATGGCCCAGATCATGTGCAGCGTTGTCAGTCGCAGAGCCGCACATTGCCATGTCGTGGCACGATGCATGCCACGTCAGCAAGAGAAGCAAACATACGTGCTCAATGACACGCTTGTGGAGCGTCTTGTACCGCTTCTGTCCGCCCTCCGTAGCAGGGTCAAACACGCTCGAGGCCTTGAGTGCAGGGCCGTAGATCTCCTCGACCTTGGGCCAGCGCATAAGCTCGGACGTGATAAAGCACTTGAGAAACTCCCTGTGAGTTGCATTCCGTCAGTTCCAAACCAGCCAGTGCGAGAGTGGCAAATGCACTGACTTGAACAGCACAATCTTGGAGAGGTTGGCATCTTCGTTGATGCGGTGGATAAGATCCGACTGCTCGTTGTCGAACGGAGACAATGCAATGAAGAGCACCACGTGCTTGAGAGTCTGCGGGCCAAACCAAGGCATCGCACAATTCGATGGTGTGAGTCGGCGCATCGCAGGCAGCCGTGCAGTGCAATAATGTATGCCACTGCCGCACCTCGAGTCCAGTCTTCTCGTCGGAACGGATAGACGGCGTGTCGTAGAGCTGGCGGTAGTGCTTGCACGTTTCAAGATGGCGGTCGCCGTGGACAGCATTCTGGATCATGAGCTCGTAGAAGCGAATCTTGAGGTCGTGGTTTGCAGGGTCCTCGAAGAACTTGATGCTGATCTTGCGGCCAATAACCTGCGCACGCTGGTAGTCCTTCTTGCCAAGACACAGACGCATCTGCTCGAGGATAAAATCGGTCTTCTCGCGCTTGTCCATGGATCCGTACGTCTCAACCTGGCAAGATTGCACGCATGGGGATGCTCAGCATCGGCCATCCTCGCAAGCAGGGTCGGCAATGGCTTTTCAGCCCACGCTCACCTGGAGCTCCTGCATCAGATCAGCAGCCTCTCCAATCTTGTTTTCTGCCTCCTTGATCTTGGCAAGCGTGCGGGTTAGACGAGCGCGCTCGACCTCGACAAAGATCTGTCAACGAGAGTGCATCCCAGAGAATCAGCCGCCGCATGAGATCGTGGGTCAGTTTCGGAACCAAGGCACGCTGCTCAACAGGATGCACGACAAACCTTGCCGTCAGTGACTGTGCGGAGCGTGTCAATGAGCTCCAGCTTGATCTTCATGTCCTTGATCTCGTCAACGTACTTGATGGCCTCCTGGACCATCTTGGTGATTGCCTGCTTCAGCAACGCACGCTTCTTGGACAGCACCACGATGTTCTCGTTCAGGAGCTTCCAGTCTTTGGCTCTGTACGCAAGGCCGATGATCTGCAGCAGCACACGCGAGTTGGATGCCAAGTCGGCAGACTGTCGTCGCGTTGGTGAGGAAGAGCCATGATGCGTTGGGCAAGGGTCATGAGTAGCCGGATATGGACGTGCCCATACAAAGCCATGACAGATCCGGCCATTCAGCAGGTCGTCAGCAAGTGGCCGACGTGGGCATGGCAGCGTGGCAGCATGGCAGCAAACATACCGTGCGCGTCTGCTTCTCGAGAACAAGCAGCTGCTCAATGGCCTCGCTCAGCTTGCCCGCCTGGCCCAGCCAGCCAAGCGGCACGGCCGCCCCACGCCATGTCCAGCGGCGTGTGAGCGAGGTAAGCAAGCAGCGGATGGCAGCAGTTAGTATCGCTGTCGTCGAGGGACATCTTGCCGTGCTTGCAGGCCACCCCTGCGGCACGGCCAGCTGCCGGAAGCTGCAACCGCACCACCAGCGAGACCCTGGCCCGTCAAGCCGAGCAACGAGCCAGCGAGCGTGTTCAACCAGATTGCAGCCGCCAACAAGCACAGGACCAGACCCCATGCCGGTGCTGTCTGCACACCGCACCGCACCACACCGCACGGGGCAATGCGGCATGGCATGGCATGGCATGGCAGACCAGTGCGCTTGCAAGACAGGCCGGCTGCGATACTGGCTGCGTACCTTGGCCAGCTTCTCCGTCTCGGGCAGCAGCGTATCCGCCGCCGCAGACCAATCTTGGGTCATTTTCTCGAGCTTCCCGTCGGCCATGGTCGCGTTGTTTGCAGCAAACTCGTCGGCAAACATCCAAGGCCAGTTCAAGTGGGCCATCGGTGATCTCTCTGCGTTGACGGTGGTTGCCAGATGGACGACAGATGGATGCCAGATGGATACTCTGTTCATTGGGAGCGGCCGGCATCGGCGCAGAAAGAGAGACGTAAACACAGCCAGTATGTAGATATTTTGACAAGCGTCCAGCAATGGGACAAGAAATGCACGAAGATCAAGGAAAGAACCAGGCAGGGCAGAGCAGGGCAGAGCAGGGCAGGGCAGAGCAGGGCAGGGTGCCAGCCGCGGCATGCACGAGAACGGGGGCCGGCGGGACTAGTTGTCGTAGTCACGCAGGATGGCCGAGAACGCAAAATCAGACTGCGGAATGCCCGATCGGGCCGCGTTGTCGCGGTTGCCTGACCACAGTGACAGCAGCGACACCCAGTCGTTCTGCTGAGCAAACCGCAGCAGGTCCTGCGCGTCGCTGAGGCGGAACACCTGGTTTGGGTTGCCATTGCGGCCGGCCATGGGCGTAATGCCAATGGTCGAGGACGACAGACCAATGGCGCGCACCTGGTTGCGTGCCGCGATGGCTGCCGAGATGGCATAGCCGCCCATGCCTGTGAGGCCGTTGGGCGCAGCGTTGGGCGAAAAGTCCATGGCGAGAATGTTGACCACTATTCCAGACACGCCAAGGCATGCTGGTCAGTCGAGCAGATCAAGAGGAGGGGCGTGCACTCGACGGCCGTGGCAAACTCACCATCAACGCGCACGCCAAGACGGAACGCGGACGTCAAGAGAGCAATGCCGTCCGCAGTCAGACCAGTGGGCGTCACGGGCAGCGAGTAGCTGATGCGCAGGTTAGGGAACGCGACTTGCAGGCCGCGCAGAGCCGTGTTACGGCGCACAATCGAGTCGCGGTCGCGGAGCGCCTGTCCCTCGATGTCAAAGTCGACCCACGTGACTGCATACGAGTCAATAACGTTCTGGTACATGGCCTGCAGCGTCAAGGCATCCGTGTTGGCAATAGCGAGCTCTCTGCCTATGACGGTCAAGCGTGGATCGCCGCGTTAGCACGGATCAAGCATCAAAATCCACTCTCGACGGCAAGTTACCTTTGCTGCCGCCAAACGAGATGGCAATGTCGCCGCCAATGTTGCGGATGGTGTTGATCTGCTCAAGGTACCACGAGTCGGCCAGGCCGCGCGTTCCGTCCCAAGCCGGGCTGCCCTGGGGATTCGCCGTGATGAACGAGAGAAGGTACTTTGTGGTGCCAACCGTGTTGGTCATGCCGACAATGTTGAACCCGTTGGACTCGATGTACGGGACGTACATGCGCGTGGGCCAGTTGTATCCGATAGGGAATCCTGGGATCGGTTGGACAGGCGGGAGAGGCGGGCCATTGGTCGGTGCCGGGGAAGGAGCGGGCGGTCTTGGAGCCGGTGTGCGGGAAGGAGTCGGAGAAGGAGTTGGGGATGGAGTTGGGGATGGAGTCGCAGAAGGAGTCGGTGGGAGCCCGCCATTGCCGCCGCCATTGCCGCCACCGTTACCGCCGCCATTGCCGCTGCCTGGCTGCTCGACAAGCTTCATCAGGGACGCAAACTCGAACTTGTTTTGCACAATCTGACTGGACGCGTACAGCGGGCCATTGATGTTGGTGTCGCGGTTGATGGACCAGTACGACAGCCACGCAACCCACGACGTCGCACGAGCAAAGTCTGTGAGCTGCTGGGCATCTTGCTGGCGGAAGATCTCGCCGCGGAGGTCGTTCTGGCCGATCATGGGGGTGAGACCAATGCGCACGTTTGGGAATCCAGCCGCTTTCGACTGGGAATACGTGGCAATCGCAGCGCTGATGGAGTAGCCGCCCATGCCGGTTTCGCCGTTGGGGGCAAGCGATGGGCCGAAATTCATCGTCATGATGTTGACGACTGAGAAACACGCATCGCGCGCAGGATGATGAGCAGAGCAGGAACGGCGGAAAGGAAGCGTCAGCGTACATGTGTGGTGGATGGCAGGCGGCAATGAGCCAACGTGGAAAGCGATGAGCAATGGCATACCATCAATCACCAGGCCGTTGCTGAAGGCGTTCGAAAGGATGTTTGTGCCTTCGGCTGTGAGACCGTTGGGCAGCACCGGCAGCGTGTACGAGACAATCAGGCCAGGGTTGGCGCGCTTGACCGCAGCGAGGGCCCTCGCGCGACGAGTGTTGGCGGCCATGTCCAGCATCGGGGCTCCCTCGATATCGAGATCGATCCACGTGAGCGAGTACGCATCGATGACGGCCTGGTACTTGGCCTGGAGAGCGACAATGTCGGTGGTGGCGATGGCGAGTTCCTGGCCTGCATTGGAGTTGGTTGTCGAGTTACATCCTTTAGACCGTTAGAGAAGCCGGGGGGTTCGAGAGAACACGCAAGACAGTGCGAGTATACAGGGGAAGGCACGCGCACCAGTGAATGGACGCGCATTTGGATACAATACAGCAGCACTGTATCAAGGGCAGGGGGAGGGCGGGGGAAGGGTTGTAGAGTGGGGTGTGTGCATCGAGCAGGCGTATCGCAAGAGCAGGAAGGGGCAGGCAGGGGCATGGCAGGTGCAAGCAGGGGCATGGCAGGGGCATCGGCAGATGGATTGGATGCAAGGCACCACTTACCAATAGCACCGCCAAAGGACACAATCACGTCACCGCCAGCCGCTCGAAGCGCGTCGATATACGGACGATAGAATCCCTGCGACAGCGACACGACGCCGCCCCAGGCCGGGTTACCGCCGCCATCGGCATTCATAAATGCGAGCGTGTAGTACTTGTTGCCGACCTGCGCCGCTGCCGTGGACACGTCAAACGTGGGCCAGAGGAGAACGTCCGTGTAGGGAGCAAAGATCTTGCTGGGCCAAGACCGCGACGAGGCGCGTGCCTCGAGATGCGACGACTCGGCGCAGTCGGCTGGGACAGGAGCAGAAGCGACACCCTGGCCGACGAACGCGGTTGTTGCCCATAGGACAGAAACGGACTGCACCAGAAGCGAGACGAGACGCATGTCGGCTTATAGTATGTATCAATACGGAAGACGAGTGCCTGCTGAATAGATACAGACGGCGTGCAAGAATATGAACGACGAGATATGTATGTGCGATCAGGTATATTCAGGCGGCCGATCGTGCTTTCGTGCGCTAGTGACTGTTTCTGTAAAGAGCGAATGAGCAGAAGCAAGAGGGGGGACCGCGCTGAATTTAAGAAGGGAGAGCGGGCAGTCGTGTCAGCCAGTACTGTGCGCAGCAGGTTTGCTGCCGCTGTTTTGTGCGAACAACACAGCCGCGCTCTGGGCACGAGGGGTGTGTGACAGCCAACACGGGGATGACATCACAGGCTCTGGTGATGATGACGGTGACGACGCGGTGACGGCATTTGCAGATGGTCTCAGGTGTGTTCTGTTTGTCGTTGATGATGTCATTGCCGATGGGATGGCAGTGTTGGTCGCGACGTGCGATGCGACAGCGAGGGCATGCAGCACAGCGACACGATTCTGTCTGGCCGGTCGTGCTTGGCACCAAGACAATGCTCTCTGTGCTGTGCTGTGCTGTGCTGCGTCGTGTCGTGCCGTGTCGTGTCGTATCGTGTCGTGTCTCGGACTCTGTTACTCCGCATCTGTGCATGGTGGATGATTCTCATGTGCGACTGCTGCTGCTGCTACGGCTGCGACTGCAACCCGCGTGTGCAAACGAGCTGAATGAAGAGTTGGGGGGAGGGTGGAAACACTTACGAGAGATTCTGGTGGTGATGGTATCTGTTCATGCAGTTCATGCAGGGCCACAGACAGCGTCAGCCTGTGTTTCCAGCATTGTGCTGGCGAGACTGGCGAGGCTGGAGACCGGAAAGGCCGGCGAGGATTGCATACCGTTGATATGGATGGCGTCGGATGGAAGAGAATGAGGACGTTGGTGGTATCAGGGGTATATCTTCCAGATTCAGTGCCAGAAATGCACAGGCGCTTGGATGTTTGGAAAGCAGACCGGCCGGCCGAGCTGGAGCAGAACGGCGAGCGAGAACGGGGCAGCACAGAAGGGACTGTGGAGTGCTGGAGCAGGACAACGAAGGGCCGCGGTCCTTGAACTTTTTATTGCAGACACCGCCAGCCTTCCAGCCACCGGATTAATATCTCGATGTGATCATCCACATCAACCACGAGACATTGCTCCCTTGTGCCGTCAGCCTGAAAAGTCAAAGGATAATGTGGCTTCGTCCGGCCATGAGAGGGCCATCCGATCCAGGGTTGCCTGGTGGATCCCTCCAAACGCGCCCATGGTCATGGCCGGATTAATCGAGTTCATCCCCGACAGCGACGCGACTGTCGGAGTTAGGGAAGTCGGCGCTGATAATCTGGCCAACAGGCTGCCTGGGCCCATGTCCAACGACGCGGCCAAAGATGGCCCACCTGGCGGGCTTATGCCGCTGGGGATGACACCGCTGCTGCTGCTGCTGCTATGGCTGTTGCTGTTGCTACCAAAATGGTGATTGCCGTTCGCGTCACCAGAAGCACTTGACGAGCTGATGGTGCTGAAGCTGTCGTCCATACTCAGAGCCCCATCATTGGTGCCAAATACCCCACCGAGAGCACTCGAGCTGTTGGGACTGTTTCCAGCCAAGCCAGCCATGGTGTTGAATCCAGATCCATGATTGCTTGACGACGACGACGACGAAGAGGTTGACGGCGGAAACGCGCTTTGCAGAGTGCCGAGCAGCTTGAGTCTCTCGGTCACCATCTGCAGATGGCAGGCAATATCAGCCAGCCAGCCAGCCAGCCAGATAGTTAGTCCGTCAGAACGTTTGAACGTCAGTCTGAAATAGAGAGTATGATGGAATATGCAGATGTTATCCGCGGTGCACGGACCTGCTGTTGTCGTTGCAGATCGCCAATGATCGAATCCTGCTGTCCTGCAAGGGACCGCAGTTCAGAGGCAAACAGAGCACGGAAGGACATTTCCGATGTCAATATCTTGAGATGCTCGTCCAGCAGCGATCTGGCCTGTTCAACATCCTGCCTCTTTTCATCTGTGCGGCCGTGTGAGTTGGGCAACCGTTCCATCGACCGGCACTGTGGGTCTTGAACAAGGATGGAACCGCAAACTGACCTGATGGGTTGCTGTCTGGCTCAAAGATTGATTCGCGGAGACCGTTGACTTTGGTGACCAGAGGCAGCTTCATCATCTCCAGACCCTTCAAATCTTCAAACCGACTGGCCATGCTTTGCAACTGCAACGGGAGAGTGAGGCCGTGTTAGAGACGTGCTGCCGGTTTGTGTGGGTCGAAACAGATCGATACGATCGTCACCTCGTTGGGTAGTTGTGCATGCGGTGCATTGAGAGCAGCAGCATGTGTGCTTGGCGGCAGGGATCCTCTCGAGGCAGACTGTGCAGATCCAGCGTCAAGCGATGCCGATCCAGAGCCAGATACCGGTGCTGACGCGGACTGTGGTGGCTTGGGTCGCGATGGGCGAGGCACTTCAAGGCCTGCTCTTTGCAACAGCCGGTCCAGGAAATCGTCTGAGTAGAGCGATCGCTTTCGCCAAATGTCTATCAGTCGTTGCACTTTATGCTTGGTATCCGAGTCAACATTCCTGGGACAAGTGGTACGATTGTAAGCATACGATGGCTGCAGACGAACGGAACTAGGAGCGTCATCCAACACTCGAGCAAGTCGGCATTGCATGGCACCCTTACTTGAGGGTTGTAGCAAAGATGTTTGGCAGCACAGTCTTGAACTCTTCAATATACTCTTCGCCGCGTCTCCGCGAGTTCTGGATGATGTCGTTGGCCAGATGCATGTAGTTGAGACGTTTGGACGGCTGGGCTGTTTGCGGGGGGGGGGGGGGGGGGGGGGGGGGGGGGGGGGGGCATGGAACATGTGAGTCAGCTTCGAGTCGGCCGATGCGTTGCTGCGGTGATCTGCTCATCCGATCAATCGGCACACCGTCCAGCGCCAGCCGGCAGCCGGGAGCCGATGATGGACGTGCGAGATGGATCGCGCATTGGGCTTTGCGGCAGGCAGCCGACGGCCGACAGCAGCTAGCAGGCCCGACAGTCGCCCAGCTGGGCAGATGGGAGTGGACAGATCCGGTGCCGAGCAACGCACCGTTGGCGATCTCCTGCGACCAGGTAGCGACGCAGGACTTTGCGTTCTTTCGGTGGAAGATGAACCCTGCAGGGCATGGGCAGGGCATGGGCAGGGCGGCAGTTGGAGGGCGGCGGGCACGAGAGGCAGATGCAGACCGAACGACCGACGGGCGGGCGGGCGGGCACGAGAGGCAGGTTGCCGGCGGCCAACCGCACGATGAGACGTGCCGGCCGGATGAGCGGAGGCGGGCGACGCAGACGAGCGTGTGAACGGGCCGACACGCCATTGCACGAGGCGGGTCAGTCGCAGTCTCGGCGACGCACGGGGGGCAGAGCAAGGCAATAGAGCAAGGCAGGCAGGCAGCAGGGCAGACGCCGACGCACACTGCGAGGTGACTTGGATGCTCTGCTGCGTGTTGGTCAGGCCGCGCAGCTTGGCGACGAGCGCTTCTTCGGTGAACGACATGCGCAGGCGGGCGGGACGGCGGGTTGGCGGGTTTTGAGCAACGATCCGTCGTGAGGACGTAAAGGCGGACTTGACCAGCAGGACACACACGGACACAGTCACAGTCGCAGTCACACTCGAGCATGTCTGGCATTGGCACAAGCTCGGCACTGGCCGGCGCTGGGGTCGGCGCTTCCGGGCCTGGCTACATCGACTACGCATACGTGCTGGAGGAGTTTATTCCTAGTAAGGCCACGGGTGCTGGTGCTGGTGCTGGTGCTGGTGCTGGTGCTGGTGCTGGTGCTGGTGCTGGTGCTGGTGCTGCGACTTCAACAACGACAGCGACTGCAGCCAACAAAGGGCACGGCCGGCTAACCGTCTGCTGGACCGACCGGCCTGCACTGGACAGCCATCGAGAACGTGCCCTCGGAGATCCAGTTCATGCTCAACGAGCTCTCGGCCAACGACACCGAGTTCCACGGTGCGTCTGCCCTTGGATCTGCATCCGTGGCCGTGTGTGGCTGCGACGCTGCTGACTCTGCATGCACACATGGACACACACACACACACACACAGCTCTGCGCGAGACGATCCACGCCAATGACATGGCTCTGCGCAAGCTGATCAAGACTGGCCCGACGGTCGGAAGCAAGAGCAGCACAGCGGCATCTGCAACTGCTCAAACAGTCGCAGACGGCGTGCCAGGCACGCTGCCTCCAGCAGATCTCGCATCTGGCTCAAAGGACGGCGATCGCAGCAAGACCAACGGCACTTCAGAGCCAGCTGGATCGGCAGAGACCGCCGCATCAGCAAAGACAGCCGCCGATTCTACAGCTACAGCAGCACCAGAGCCAAAGTTCACACAGCCAGACGCGTCGGCATCTGAAGGAGCATCTGCAACAACAGCAGTACCAGATCAGCCGCCAACAGTCCCAGTCCCAGTCTCAGTCCCAGCACCGTCAGAAAATGCAGTCGTCTCAGAGACAGAAAAGCCGGCAGACGAGCCGCCCAAAGCGCAGCCCCAGGATCAGCACAGCGACAACGATGAACGGCTGCGCAAACTCAAGCAAGCAACAAAGGCACAGTTGATGGGTATCCCCGACCAGCTGGTTCTCTACGAACGCATCCAAAAAGACTTTGCAAGCTGCAAGGCGGTCGCAGACGAAAAAGTGCAGCTTGCCGAACAGATGCGCGACATGGTAACCATTGACCGTCCCTTGAGCCCGCTCTGCTGCCCTAGCCGTTTCTCACACATACGCTCGCACATACGCACGCCTTGTTTGCACAGCTCGACCGGCACCTGAAACGCCTCATGATCGAGTTGGAAAAGATTGAAGAGCAAGAGACGCTTACGACCGGATTACCGCCCTCACAGAGCCTTGTCGCGTCGTCGTCGTCATACTCGTTGCTGTCGGGGTCTGCGTCCTTGACGGGTGGTGGGCTTGGCGCGTCGACATCCGGACTGCTTGGCCCGAGCCTATCGGCAGCTGTTTCTGGACAACCTTCAGCTGCAACGCCAGGCACCGGATTTGCCACACCGGCACCGGCAGAGACCGTGCAGCGGTTCAAGCGCGATCTGTCGTTTATCACAGAGTCTGCGTCGCCAAGCGTGTCGCTCGGGATTGGCGCCAATATCAGCAGTCTGGTCGCTGGGTTGAGTGGGTCGAGTGCGGCTGGCGGACCAAGCAGTATGGGGGCTGCTGCATCTGGTGCTGCTGTCACGGCAGCGCCTGTCGGTGGCGCTGCTGCAGGGATTGGAGCCGGACTGCCGCTTGGATCGGCTGCATCTGTGAATGCAAGCGCAGCTGTCTCGACGCCTACACCGGCTGCAGCGAGCGGAGGTGGCGGAGGTGGAAGCACAACCAGCAGCAGTAAGTCCCAACCCAGAGTGTTTCTTTTGCCTTCTCGCACAAACTGACAGCAGTCACCGTGTTGCGTTTTGCGGTGTGCAGGCCAAAGCAGCCATAAGCGAAAGATGTCGGGCAGTCGGCCTGTGCTTCAACAGAAGCGATCGCACAAGCGCAAATCGTGAGCATGGTGGCAATATTCTGTGATCCAAGCCTTGTGCTGACACTGGATGCCATCATCGTTGCAGGGACGTGCTGTCCTCCATGGCAACTGGACTGGCGCGTGCAGCCACGCCCGAAATGGACGAGCAGCTCTACTGTTTCTGCCAGCAAGTGTCCTATGGAGAGATGATTGCCTGTGACAACGAGGTATGTCCACTGCTCTCTATCGCGCAAGAGTCGCCGTCGCTGTATGGCTGACGCGAATGGACGGCTGCAGGACTGTCCGCATGAATGGTTCCATCTCGAGTGTGTCGGTTTGGCTGAGCCGCCAACAGGCGTGTGGTTCTGCAAGGACTGCATCCAGTCGCACAAGATCAAGAAGAAGGCGCGCGACCTGAGGCACTAGTCCACATCGGCTCTTGCGTCCACGTACATACATGCATAGTCCAACGGCCGTGACAGGTGCCAGATCCGGCTCTCGAAAACACGTGCACTGAATGAACGCTGCCGAGGTTGTTGGGGTGTAATGCAATGCCATTCAGGCCCGTGTTATTGTCACAGCGGAGAGTGGCAGGACAGGCGGAAATGGCAGAAGGGGTGATAAACATGCTGCAAAACGAGGCTCGTTGCAACAAGAAAGCAAAAGCGTCCATGGAGGAAAGGGGGGCCGACAAAGAGCGGTTTCCCGTCTAAAAGTTCTTCTTCTTCTCGTCCATCGAGTAGCCGCCGGCACCCTGGTTGGCGAGCAGGAGGAAACCGCCAATGACAGACATGGTCTGGAAAAAGTCGTACTTGAGGAAATCCCTGCGACAGCCCAGTGCAGTCGTGCACAGTGTTAGTCAGATGGGTTCGGGCACCGTGCTTGCGACCACAGGCCGACACTTACCGACGGGGGTGGTTGCTGCCAAGCAAGACAAGCGCCACGCGTGGTTCGACGCGAGAAAAAAGTCAGCGGCTACTGCTGGCATGGAACACGAGCATGGGCAAGAGACGTGCAACTTACTGGTGCAGAGACCACCAGTTGTTGAGCACAACGTTGGAGACACAAAGGAACGTGACCAGCAGCCAGGCGGACATTCTGGCTCTGAAGCCGACCACGACCATGATGCAGCCAATCAGGCCAACAATGGACACGATGACGCGGAGGATCGAGAACTCGCCGTTGAGGACAAAGCTCATGAACAGGAACACGAGGAGCACGCGGCCAAACAGCTGGAGATACGCGTTCTTGTCTGTTTCGTTGAGGGTCGGTAGTCCGGCAAAGAGCGGCTTGCGGCGCGTGGCAAAGGCGTCGGCGAGGAGCATGAGAAGACCGCCAATGACCGACAGGCTGCGCAGCAGGAACGAGGCGTTGAAGATGAGGCCGTAGCCGATGGACTGGATGACAATCACGCCAAAGAGACCGGCGACGGCAATCTCGGTGTAGCGCTTCATGATGGCAAGGCTAGATCCGGCGATCATGACAATGACGTTGAGAGCCAGGAACAGCTGGGCAAGGAAGGATGGGAAGCCTGCAGAGCGCCGATCGACCATGGATGTGGTGGTTCAAGCGAGAGCACACACCCGTCCGTGAAGGTAGGGAAAGCATGTCAGCGACGTGTGAAGGCAGATAAGCTACAGTGGCAAACAGCCGTCCAGGGCCGAGGCTTGGTGGCAGGCAGTGTGCGTTGAGGAGCCAGCCATCGAGCCAGCTCTACCGCCAGCTAGGCAGACAGCCAGGCAGCATGGCAGGCAGGCAGGCAGGCAGGCAGGCAGGCAGTCTGCCGGACTGCACCGTCGCACAGCAGCAGGGCAACACAGCCGAGCGAACGTGCCTTGGTGTCTTCTGAGGTACTCGTTCTGATCACTCCACTGGAAGCTGCAGAGTGCAGAGGGCGGGTGCAGCGAGAGGGTCCGGGTGGGAGTGCAGGCCGAGGTTGCCGCATGCCGAGCAGCGCCATGCCAGAGCAAGCAGGTGTTAGTCGGCGAGTGCTGTTGGTGCGTGCAGCCGTTTGCTGAGCGTGGCTGTCGGGGTCACCAGCCAAAGCGACCCGTGCGCAGCCAGCAGCGGCTCTTTGCGATTCTGCGCTCGCCGAGCGGGCAGCCGTTGGCTCGGTGGCGGCTGGCTGGCTGGCTGGCGGCGCTGTGGTGGCAGACAGCCATGCGTGTGGGCAGGCGTGCGGCCTTGCGTGCGTGCGCCAGGTGGCAACCTCCAGGCCACGAGCACAGGCAGGCAGGCAGGCAGGCAGGCAGACAGCGTCAGACTTACGTGATGCGCACGGCATCCTCGAGGAAGGTGACGACCAGCAGGAAGCGGGCGATTCCGGGCAGGAACGGCTTGACGGGAGCGGCCAGCTTGTCGAGCACCGCCTCGGCCTGCGCTGAGTACTTGGAAAGAGCGTCCATCTGTGGTTGCTGTTGCTGTTGTGGTTGCTGAGGCTGTTGCTGAGGCTGCAGGCAAACCGCCGGCAGACGGCGGTGGCGCGTTTATCCACCCACGCGCAGATCCACGGCTGGCTGGCGTTGTGTCGGGGACAATGCAGCCACGGCCAGCCATGGCCAGGCATGGGCAGACAACGACAGACAACGACAGACAACGACAGACAACGACAGACAACGACACGCACGGGCAGGCGACTGTGCCAGTGGTGCACATTGATGCAGCTGCTTCCGGCGCGTGCCCTTGTCGGCTCGATCTGAACGCGCGACTGCCGACGGCTGACCCAACTCCGACCAGGCTCGGTGGTGGTTGGAAGCGCGCGTCTGCACTCTCGCCTCCGTCTGCAAACATACAGCCAGATCTGAGACCAGCCCATGCCACCCTCGCTGCCCATTCACCATGTGCGACACGGACAGCCGGGCCGCAAGTTCGGCGGTACCGTCCTCTGGAGCATGCGGTCGTCGCTGCAGGGCCTCTTTGGCAGCTCGCGCAAGCGGTTCGACAACCTCACCGTCGTCCTTGTGCTCGTCTGCCTGTTCTCGTTTGCTGTCATGGGCTTCTTTTGGGACAGCAGCAGCAACAGCAACGGCGTCGAGTTGGAAATGACCACGCTCGAGTCGCCCGGGCTGCCGTCCCACCTGAACACGCACGGCATGCCAGTTGGAAACAGCGCCGGTATCGACCGGCATGGGCTGGATGCTCCCTCTCGCCCACCCATTGTCAGCGACGCTGCCGGTGCTCATGGCAGCGTTTGGCCAGCCGCCGACAACAACCGTGTTGCGGCCGACAACGACCAAGGGCACCTGCGCCACGAGAACGACGGCCAGCAGGTTTATCACGGTGGCGACCACTCCGCCACTGCCGACTCCGACATTGATGTGGATCGCGGTCACGCGTCGCAGTCCGATGCTGGTGCGCCAGATGCGCACAAGAAGGAGGACAAGAAGGAGGGGCATAAGGAGGGCAAGAAGGAGGACGACCAGAAGCAGGACCAAAAGCAGGAGCAGAAGGTACATGCTCAGACTGCACCACCGGCACCCAGCAAGCCCATCGTCAACATCAGCCAAGACCCGAAGTACGAGCCACCAAGCAACAAGAAGCCCAACTTGGACTTGAGCGGGTCCTCAGCCGCTGACAAGGACGCCAAGCCAGACCATGTGACAGAAGTCTCTGCAGGTATGTGGCTGCCTTGATGCTGGCGTGGTTAATGCTGGGATCCAACACCTAACCGCTCGCAATTCTCTTGGACACGCATCAATTGTCAATGCAGAGAAAGCGTTCCAGGAGTCGTTTGACTCGTACGAATCTGCCACGAAGGCTCCAACACCAGACCCGATCAAGTCTAGTATCGACAAGGCCAAAGACAAGAGCGCATCCGCAGACAAGGCCGATACTCCCGCTGGCACGAAGCCAGAGAATGACGGCAAGACCAAGCCAGTCGCGGCAGCCAAGGAGGCGAGCGATCTGACAGCCGCAACCAAGCTGAGCGCGATTGCTGTCAACCCCGAGACGAGTGACAGCACTACTGGCCAGGATGCGGCCAAGACTCGCGTCGCATCCCCAAACGTGGAGTCGAGCAAGGCTGAAGGCGCAGCTGAGATGACGGGCACAGGTGCCACCTCTGACGACCGTGCCAAGATAAAGCCGATCGACAAGGACTCTGCCAACACGACTACTGGACCAACAGACAAGGACGGCGTTGTTCAATCGGGGGCCAAGAGCAGCATTGCAGAGTCTGGCGAAAAGGCCGTCGAGACACGTCCAAACGCTGAAGCCAAGAGCGGCACAGCCGAAAAATTGGCTGACCACCACGAGGAAGGCACGGCATTCCCAGACACCAAGGCTGGCGCCAAACAGCTATCGGACACGGACAAGGCGTCTCATAGCGCCGAGCAAGACAATCACGGTACTCGCGTCGACGAGCCAGCCACCAAAGAGGTGGCCAACAAAGAGGCAGCCGACAAAGAGGCAGCCGGTACAACGTCATCGGCCACGCCGATCAAGGCTGCCCAAACCGTCCCCGAGTCTGTCGCCGCTCACCGTACAGACAACGAAACCCAAGCCCACGCCGTTGCTGCAGAGGAGCCCCAGAAGGACCCAGTCGTCCGTGTTGACCACTCTCACATCAAACACTCTCACCCATCCCCCAACCACGTATAATCCTACCCACCCCCGTTTCCAACCACCAATCCATCCATACTGCCGCGTTTGTTTTCACCTTCATTCGGATCAGTCGCCTTGCGGGATGATCCAGTGTCCGCCAGCACAGTCATGAGCACCGCCGTCGAGACGCAGCATGACGTCTTCTTCGGTGGGGGTCGGCATCATGTTGCGCCGATAGCTCATTGCGCCAGTCGCTGCGTTTCCAGTGTCTTTGCGAGGCAGAGCGTAGCGAGATTTGCAGTGATCGGCAGCGGTGGACGACTGCAGCGCAACGAGGAAGCGGTCGGCAGTGTCAAAGTCGGTATCGGCGTCCGCGTCCGCGTCATGGGCCGTCAAGGTCGACGACGTGAACGAGATGTTGTATTCGTCGTCCGTGTCGGATGTCAATGTCGACGCTACTGCCGATGCTGATGCGGCTGTTGAGAGCGTAGACGCTTTGTCGGATACGGCAATGATGGCATGGCCGACAGCGATGGCGTAAAGGCTGTTGATGATGCCAGTGATGGCGTGAGGGCTGGGCAGATGCTACAGAAGATGTCTGTGCGGATCCGCGTGAGTGGGTGTCCAGAGTCCTGGTGGTTCTATGGACGGCTGCGGCTGCTGCGGCTGCGGCTGCTGCAGAAATGGCAGCTACCTGTGCAGCACTTATCTGGGCCGCAGAACTGCCTGCCGCGCCGCGTTTTGACTTGAACTGGTGGCTTGACGAGCTCGTCTTGTATAGGGACAATAGCGAAGACGACGAGATTAGGGAGGACGTCGCAGGCACGAGGCGCTTGGACGCAGATCGCCGTGATACTGGCAGTCGCGATGCCGATGTTGGCGGTGGTGCAGACGCGTTCGCCGCTGCTGTCGCAATGGCCGCTGTCTGCGAATCGGAGTCATAAGCCGATGCTGCTGCGGAGACGGCAATGGAGGTGGTGTCGGCACTGATCGCGACTGCAGAGGCAGGACTAGTCAATGGCGGGTCCTTCCATGTGCGTGTCTCGCGTGCTGTTCTATTAGAGTGGGATTGCGACAGCGGTCGTACTGGCAGCGCGGGAGTTGGAGGCAACACCGATGCCGCAACACATTTGCGTGCGGCTGGTCTGACTGCTGACTGGATCGCTGGACCGGGATTTACAATGCGCCAGTACGGGTCTGTTGACGTGGCCGGTTGCGGCGGTTGCGGCGGTTGCGCATGGCGAAGATCGCTGGGGCTCTTGACGTGCGAGAACTCGGGAAACGCCTGCCGCACAACGCAGGACATGTCGTTGGCACACGCTTCGACTTCACGCTGCAGATCATGGAGGCCGGTCAGAACACCAACGTGCATGAATGGTCACGAAGCAGCGCAAAGGATGCGTACCAAGAGGGGTACTTGAAGGCCCATGGACACGGCAGACATGTCCATAGACAGCTGGTTCAACTCGCGAACGAAATGCTTGAAAAACACGCTGCAGTTGAGATCCAGACATGCAGCCGCCACAAGCACAGCCGCACACGCCTGCACAGATGGTTTGTATCGCAGCATGTAGTAGATGCACTGGATTGCTGCCAGAAACGCGTCTGCCATCATAAACAGCTCGCTGCGGTGCACCTCGTGCTCGAGCGGCATGGTTGTCATGAAGAGCTCGAGAAACGCGGACGGTGTTGCGACTGTCAGGTCCCACTTTAGGCGTTTGAGAACAAGCAGCTCTTCCGCCTGCCGCCGATGGGTTGAGGAAGGGGGATGTGGATCAGCAAAGCTGGACACAAGCGCAGACGATCTGAACCGGTGAATGGTGCGGCAACAGCGGGGGACCAACCTTGAGGGACTCAAAGTCGAGTGCAAGAGGCGCTAGCCGCACGATATCTTGGCATGTGGGTGGGTGCGGCTCACAGAGTTTGCATGCAATCAGGAAGCAGGCCGTGCCCAACGTTTGGTATCGAGACAGGTGGACTGGATGGATGCTGCACACTCTGTCTATGTAGTTGACTGTCATCTGCAATGCCAACCACGACCGTGTCAGTCCAGATCGCTTCGACCGACCGCGGAGTGGGCAGACGACAGCAGCGCCAGCATGTGAGGCGGATGCAGGATACTTGCATGGAATGCCTCGGTGCTCTCGAAGTGGAAGAGAGATGAAAGCTGTTGATGGCGTGAAAGCAGATCTGGCCAGTCAGTGGATGGGTGAAGAGAGCGTCGATGGTTGGTGCAGGGGCATGCGATGGTCACCTCCAAGATCCACTTGATGAGTTCTCTGCAGGATCGGGGACAGCCAAGGAGGGAGAGCGTGTCCGGACAAGCAATCAGGGCACGATGGCACGAATAAGAGCAGCCGATCATCAGACACAAGAGTCGGACAGGCGGGCATGGACAGACAGGCATTAGGACACATCCGAGAGACATGGACAAGAGGTGGACACTCGGGAGCAAGGGAGGCAGCAAGGCAAGGCGCATACCGTCGATGATCAGAGTGGATGTAGCCGGTCTGGGTTGTTTCGAGAAAGGCTTGCAGCGGACGCAAGTGTGGCGACGACTCTTGGCGGAAGAGCACGAGTTTCTGGGCATGCAGCGTGTCTGGCTCGAGCGATGCCGGAGCCAGAAAGAACGGCATGTCTTTCTGGATGGTCGTCATGACCTGTGGCTGTATCTTGCGGCTGCGGTCTGCTCAGAGGCGTGCTGCTCGAGTCGGCAGAGCAATGTGCAAGGCGGATATGTGCGTGAATCGGACACGCTCGCTTGATCGTCCGTTGGTTGCTTGCTTGCCTGGCTCGTCTGGCTTGAACCTGCAGACAGACCGGCAGACAACGGCAGACCGACAGACCGGCAGACCGACGGGCAGAGGGTATGGCACAGCACTGGTGGCCAGATGTGGATATGGCCTGTGGAGGTGCACGTGCAGAGAGCGGCAGCGAGAGGAACAGCGTGTGTGCAAGGCCGGTCGACCTGCGAGAGGTTTTCGAGCACTTTTGGTTTACCGAAAAACGTCGAAATGGTATTCGTTTTGTTTCGGCGGCTGCGGCTGCCGGCAGCATGCACACAGGCGTCTGCACATGCACCAACGCTGGCGCACAGGCCCGGGCCACATGCAGCATCTGCCGCAGTCGCTTCCACTCGGCTCGCAGTAGCGCAGCGCTTCTCGTCGTCCTCCAGTCGCACAAAGGACCTGCCGCCGCTGGCCGACTTTCCACCCGAGCGCATTCGCAACTTTAGCATCATTGCGCACATTGGTAGGCGCTGGATGGCAGACAGATGGCCTGCATTCGACTGGCCGGCTGAGTGCTCAACCGACTTTAACGCAAACGGCTGCTTCAGATCACGGCAAGAGCACGCTTGCCGATCGCTTGCTGGAGCTCGCTGGCACCATCTCAAAGTCGGACGGCAACAAGCAGGTGCTGGACAAGCTCAAGGTGGAGCGCGATCGTGGCATCACCATCAAGGCACAGACGGCGTCCATGTTTGTGACGCACAAGGGAGAGCAGTACCTGCTCAATCTGATCGATACACCTGGGCATGTCGACTTTAGCTACGAAGTCTCTCGGTCGCTGGCTGCGTGCCAAGGGTTAGAGCATGCCGGATGGCTGATCTGCAAGCAGAGATCGGGCGGCTGACTTGCGCCTTGGATGACAGAACGCTGCTGCTTGTCGATGCATGCCAAGGCATCCAGGCACAGACCATTGCCAACTTCTACCTTGCCTTTGGCGAAGGCCTGAGCATTATCCCAGTGCTTAACAAGGTGAGCAGAGCTGACCTGCGGCACACTTGCCTCGGCTGTGCACAAGTCGCCAGACTGACAGATCACAATCGTGGACATGGACAGGTGGACCTCCCTGCTGCAGATCCCGTGCGCATTGCAGAGCAGATCGAGACCGCGTTCGAGATTGACACGTCGCAGACGCGCCACATCTCGGCCAAGACGGGGCTCGGAGTCCAGCCGTTGTTTGGCGACATCATCGACCTGATCCCGCCGCCAGAAGGAGACGCCAAGAAGCCGTTCCGCGCGCTTCTCTTTGACACGTGGTACGACCAGTATGTCGGCGTAGTCTGTCTGATTGCTGTTCGCGACGGCCGGTTGAACAAGGGCGACCGCATCGTGTCGGCACACACCAACCGCACACACGAAATCACAGATCTGGGCATCATGTACCCCGATCCAAAGTCCACAGGCTCGCTGTCTGCCGGGCAGGTCGGGTACGTCACCATGAACATGAAGACGGTGCGCGATGCCCACATCGGAGACACGTTCTACCTAGAGGGCAAGCCGACGGAGATGTTCAAGGGATTCCAGCCTGCACAGAGCATGGTCTTTGCCGGCATGTACCCCATGGACACGAACGACTATGCCAAGCTGTCCGAGTCCCTCGACCGCCTCACCATCAACGACTCGTCGGTGACTGTGACCAAGGAGACTTCCATGGCGCTGGGCCAGGGCTTCCGTCTTGGATTTTTGGGCACGCTGCACATGGACGTCTTCCGGCAGCGGCTGGAAGAGGAGCACGAAGCGACGGTCATCAACACGGCGCCGACTGTGCCGTACATTATCAAATACCATAATGGCACCGAGGTCCGCATTCGCAACCCAGCCGACTTTCCCGATCCAGACGAGCATGCGCGCATTGCGGCGTTCATGGAGCCCATGGTCATTGGCACGCTCGTGTTTCCTGGCGAGTATCTGGGCCGTATGATGGAGTTGTGCGGTGTGAGTGGCGCGCAGGTCTAGTCTGGATGTCTGGGCTGCCCTCTGACTGCGTTGATTGCTTTTGTAGAACCATCGCGGAGAGCAGGTTGAGTACTCGTACATGGACGACAAGCGGTAAGAGTGCGCTGCCAGCACGCGCATCTGGTGGTAGACCGGCTGGATGGCTGACTGACTGACTGGCCAATGACTCTGCGACAGTGTGATGATGAAGTATAGGCTGCCCATGGCCGAGGTGCTCAGCCAGTTTTACGATCAGCTCAAGTCGCTGTCGTCTGGATATGCCACGTTTGACTGGGAAGAGGTCGGCTACGAGGCCGCGGATCTGGTCAAGGTCAACATTCTGCTCAACGGCAAGCCTGTCGATGCTCTTGCGACGATTGTGCACCGCACCAAGTCGGAGCAGACAGCCAAGACATGGACCAAGCGCATCAAAGAGGTCATGGAGAAGCAGCTGTTTGAGATTGTTATCCAGGGCACGGTCAATGGCAAGGTCGTGGCACGCGAGTCGCTGTCGGCTGTCCGCAAAGACGTCACGGCCAAGTGCTATGGTGGAGACGTCACGCGCAAGATGAAGCTGCTGGACCGCCAGAAGGCAGGCAAGAAGAGGATGAAGACGCTTGCTGGTGGCGTAGAGCTGCCGCAAGAGGCGTTCCTCACACTCATGCGTGGCAACGACTCGAGCCAGTCCAATAAGAAGTAGATTGGCGTTGAGGCTTGATCGTTCCATTCCATGTTTCCCACGGCAACGACAACGGCATCGGCATCTGCGTCCGCAATGGCATTCCGTGTTCGGCTCGGGACGCTGGCTGGCCTCCACATCAGCAGCGCTGCATGGACCAGCACAGCACGAGCACCAACAGCAACGGCTGCGCACCGGCATCAAGCAGCACTAGCAGCAGCATCCGCAGCAGCATTCAAGCCATTCACACACCACCAACCACATCAGCAGCAGCACCGGTTCTATCGGCTGCCAACAGTCTCCACAACCTGGCGGTCTCGGCGAGCAGCGAGCCAAGCGAAAGCAGACCAGCCGAGCAGCGACAGTGCCAACAGTCGAAACAGCAGTAGCAGTAGCAGTAGCAGTAGCAGTAGCAGCAGTAACTCAACGGACCAGCGGGTGCCCATTGTCGGCCCGACGCTCTTTCTGGTCGGCTTCACGGCCGTCTCCTTTGGCGTCCTTTCATGGAGCGAATCGCAGCGTCACTGGCAGCACTTCAAAGAGCAGCGAGCAGCGGCTGCAGCTGCCGCCGCAGACAAGTCGATCGCCGGCCGCATCCTCGACAGTCTCTTCCCTCCGATCACACCTGGCCGCCCACACGGCCACGGCGGCACACCCATTGGCGGCGAGATTGGCTTCAAGGACCCGTCCATCGTCGACCAGTACACACCCACGTTCATCACCAACATCCGCGACATGATCGTCGACAGCGTGTCGCACATGTCGACGCCCGAGAAAACAACGTATGCGCTCATTGCAGCCAACGTTGCCGTGTTTCTTGGATGGCGGCTGCCGGCGCTCGTGCCGTTTATGCGGCGGCATTTCCTGCACCAGGCGCGGTCGAGCCGCCACTACACCATGTTGACGAGCGCGTTCAGCCACGAGAACATTATGCACATTGGATTCAACATGCTGGCCATGCGCGGGTTCTTTATCTTTCTGCAGGACCGCAAGGGCATGTCGCCTGAGGAGGCCGTCTTCTTTTTGTGCTCGGCTGCCGTGTTTTCGTCGTGGGGGTCGCAGCTGTTCAAGTGGCTGGTGCCGAGTCGCGGCGCGGCTGCGAGTTTAGGCGCCAGTGGCGGTGTGTGGGCCGTCTTTGCAAGGTAAGACGAGATGCGTTGGGCAGTGTATGGCCAGTGTAGGCCGGTGCTGACACGTAATCTCCTGCACAGCACGGCGATCCTGTTCCCGTCGCTCAAGGCATCCATCATCTTCATTCCAGGCGTGTTCATGCCGCTTGGGTACCTCGTGCCTGCGTTTGTGGCACTCGACGTGCTCGGCCTGCTGCTGAGGTGGCGCATGTTTGACCACGCGGCGCATCTTGCTGGTGCACTGGCCGGCGTGCTGTACACACAGTACGGCTTTGAGATGTGGACGGCGGTGCAGAACCAGATGTTCAAGGAAAAGCTCAATGAGGAGCGGCGTGAGGCTGGCAGCAGCAGCAGGTATCTGTGACAGATCCGTCAGCCCGACTTGCCCAATAAATCCGGCACGAATGATCTCGGCAACTCGCCTGCTGCGACGTGCTGTGCGAGGACAGTGCCAGACGCCTCGTGCGCCATGGCGCTCTTTGCTGTCGACGCAGACAGACAAGCAGCCCGAGCCCGCGCAGCCCGAGCCCGCCAAGCCAGACTTTACGCAGCTGGGCTCCCGCATCAAGCAGGCCGCTGCTGCCGAGCCCGTGCCGCCTGCGCCGTCCACACCATCGCCGTCGCCGTCTGCATTCCAACAGCCGCCCATGGCCCGCAGGCGTCCTGGGTAAGCGCATCGCTGCTGTGCCGTGCCATCCTATGCCATGCCATGCCATGCCATGCGATGCCATGCTCGGCCCTCGACACATGCACTCAGCCCGTTTCCTGCTACCGCCGCACCACAGGTCGAGTCTGCTGGACGACCTTGACCAGCGCCTGCTCAAGCAGAAGCAGGAAGCGCAGGCGGCCGAACAGGCACGCCAGCAAGCGTCCCAAGACCGCAAGCTCAAGCCCATCTTCAAGCGCAAGGCCGAGGAGCTCTTTGACGAGAACGAGAACCTTCGAGAGCGTGAGATGCTGTGCGTCTTCCTCTATGCGCTGTGTGCGATCGTGTGGTGGACGGGCGCTTGCTGATGCGTGGCGTGTGCACCGCTTGGCAGGATGAAGGAGGCCTTTGCCAAGGGATACTGGTCAGATTTCAAGGGTGAGACGGAGGCTGGGCTGGGCTGCACTTGGGCAAGGCGGCAGATGGCTGACTGGATCTGCGGTGATGTTGGCAGAGGTGGCAAAGAAGGGAGCCAAGCTGTGGGAAGCACCGGACGTGATGCGCGCTGGCCAGGCAAGTCACGGCCTGATGCGGCTCTGGCCTTGCCGTTGTGCTGATCTGCCCTGCCTGCTGGACCTGCAGTACTCGCCCGTGGTGCCCAACGTCAGCGGCACGCTCATGGATGGCCGCAAGTCGGACGTTCTGGAGTATGTCAAGCAGAACAAGGCGACGCTTGTCGTGTATTACTTTAACGCATTTGGAGAGGTGACTAGATGCTCAACCGTGTCGCCCAGACAAAGGCATGTTGTGTTGCCGTCTGTGGTGCTGATGGTGGCTCGTGCACAGAAACAAGTCGAGTCGTTCATCAAGCCGTTCTTGGACGAGTTCAAGGACCACCCGCACGTTGATCTGCTTATTGTGAGTCGGCTGTCCCATGCACGAGCCTTGCTCCCCTTCCTTCAACTCATTCTCGTGCCCATGTCTGCCAGTTGAACGTGGAGGAAAAGACGCAACGCGCACCGATCCTCTGGCTGGCAAGCCCGTATGTCCGTTTCCGCACACACGTCGATCGCCGTCCACGCACCATGATCGTATACAAGGACATTTCCGAGGAACGCAAGAAGACGGGCATGAGCAACAATGTGCTCGGATGGGTCAATCTGGTCGACTCGACAGGCAGGATAAGATGGCAGGCACATGGCAACGCAACGGCCAAGGAGCTCGCGTCCGTGTCGTCGCTGGCCCGCAAGCTTGCGCTCATCTGATCCGCACGCGACTGCAAATACACACGCCTTCCATACAGCCGCAATGCCCGTTCATTGCATTCCAACAAAAGCGGCGTTGGACCAATCCAACAGATGGAGATCAGCTCCACTACAACAACCAGAGATGCGCAAAAAGAAGAAAGAAAAGGGGGACGGAAGAGGTCCGGAGAAGGAACAAGTCTACTACAGGATCGTGCATGCCTTTTGCTTCTTTGAGGGGTCGAGCGAGCCGGGCCGCACGCTTTCGAGAATGTACGGGTACACTGACTGCTGCAGCGGCTCATCCGTTGAGCGCGGACACAGCTCGTAGAACACCATGTATCCGTTGAGCGAGATAAAGTTGAACGTGTCCGAGACGCTCTGTGGTGTGGACACGGTGCGCACACGCTCGCCTTTGCGGTTGTCGTCAAAGTAGAGCCACTGCTGGTCGTCCGGGAGTGTGGCATCAAAGCTCATATCGGCATGGACGTTGACGGTCGCTGCAAAGTGGAGGCGGACGCTGCCGGGGATGTCGCGGCCGTTTGGACAGAAAGCGTGGACGAGGATGAAGAGCCGGTGCCAAAGAGGGCGGACACTGGCGTGGATGTGACGGACTTGGTGCGTCTGAACGAGAGAGATCGCGGGGACTTTGGTGGCGGCGAGTTGGGGGCTTGTGCGCGACGCGTGTTGGACCGCGTTGGCGACAGGGGCGACGGGCGTGCTGGGCTCATGCTGGGCGGTGTGCTGGCTGGTGTGCTGGCCGGTGTGCTCAGCATGGCGGTCGCATCGACAGTCGCGGCGGTTGTTGACGGCGCAAAGGAGAGGGTGCTGTTGGCCAGGCCGCTCGTCAGGCTGCCAATCTCGCTGCTTGCCTCGCTGGCAGTGTCGCCGCTTGCCGTGTCTGCACCATCGGCATCAACACAGCCATCTGCCGCAACAACAGAGGGCGTTGCGGGGCTTGGGTTTGGAGGGCCTGGCGGGGCATTGATGTTGACTGGCGGCCGCTTGGAGACAATCGACACATAGTGTCCGCGACGCGGATCGTTGCCCAGATGGCACAAGACACTGCGCAGCTTGAGCGTGTAGTCTTGCGGGTTGACGATGCCGCTGACTTCCATGGCAATGGCCGCCTGCTGCGGGTTCTGGATGACAAACAGGCCAAAGGGGATCTCGGTCGGGATGAAGACGCGGCGGCCAATGCGCGACGAGACGCCTGTCCGGTAGTCAAACGAGTAGCGCTTCAGAATGAACGGGATCGTCAGGTTGGCGTGCCGCTCGGCCGTCACATCGCGTGCATGGTCGCCAGACTCGCTCTCGGGAGTGAAGAACGGAAGCAGGCGGTTGGCCTGCCATGCTTGAATGGTCTTTTTTGGGACGCCATTGACTGTGCTGCTGCCTCCATTTGCATTGGCGCCACTACCGCTGCTGCTGCTGCTTTCGGCTGCTTGCGGTCCAGACGATGAGCCCGAAGCGCCAGTTCCAGATGAAGAGCCCGGCATGTCACGCTCAATCTGCACTTGGTCTGGATCGCATCGTGTCAGCCACCGCATACTCGCATGCAGGTCCATGTGCAGCCTTACTGTTGAAGAAATGGTCAAGGAGCAGGTCCTCAAAGAGCACGCCAATGTGGATCGGATTCTCTGGAACGGATAGCTGGATGACACGCTCGGTGAACAGACGCGAGTCGTCGCTTGACGACTGACCACCATGGAACATTTGCGACTGTAATGGCAAGAAGGGTGCACCAAGAGCCTCGAGCAGGAAGAGGAACAGCTCTCCAGAGTCGTGCTGGGCAGTCACGGCCGTATTGATCTGGCCATGTGATCAACACATCATGCATTGGGTGAGCAGTCATGCACGGACACGTAAGCAGAGCAGAGTAGAGCAGATGTTGGACTTGAAGCACGCTTACCGCCGGCTGTCCATTGGCTCCAGACGGTGGATCAGGGCCATAGAAGCCAAGCTCGGAAAGGGAGCGACGGAACCGGGTCATGTACATTTCATCAACGAGCTCGCCCTGACGCAGACGGTTGATAACGAGGCGGATACTGGTCTCGAGCGAGAAGCGCATGTATCGCCGCATGCTGTAGTCCATCTCGTCGTCGCCGTCCTGGGTCGGCGTGTCCAGCAATGCATCGTATGTCGAGCCAGTCGAGAACATGGCAAACAGCAGCGAATCTGTCAAAGCAAGCCCCGCGTGAGCATGAATTCAGCCGAGATGTAGGTGCGCAGCAGGCGGAGGATGCGGCCAAGCCGGTCGGCTGGTGGGCAGCATTGTCGGAGCATTTGACGTGGCAGGCACCCTGACCAACGCGACGTGTCCAACCAGATCCGACAAGCGGCGCTCGAACAACATGTGACATGGATGGGCGGAGGCGACGAAAGCAAAGCATACCGAGATAGCAGCTGGGCGAGTGGGGTGGGCGGAGATGCGATGGCCAGATGGGAAGACGTGTCAGCACGCGAGCACGAAGCGGAGATGGCGCAGTGGGGTTCGCGGCGACGAGCGGAACGAGCGCGAGGCGATGCAAGTGCGGTGCGGTGCGGTGCAGTGCGGTGGTGGATGCGATGGGTGTGTGGTCAGTCTACTGGCGGCGGCATGCAGTAGAAGGCAGCATGCAGTAAAAGGCAGCAGCGCCGCGATCCCACCTGTTGCCAATGTTCAGCATGCCTTTCAGCTTGGCGGTGGCTGAAGGCACGGGCTTGATGATGGAGCCCTCGCAGGCGGCCTTGAGGTCGGCCAGGAAGCGCATCGCCTCGGCGACGGGCGTGTTGGACAGCTTGGTGTACTCGGCGACCGTGAGCATGATGTGCGGGTTGTCTTCGAGGAACGACTTGACGCTGGCGGCCTGGTGCAGGCGGGCAGCGGGGCCGGTGAACATGCGTGCGTGCACCAGCAGTGTGCGCCAGCCGAGCGGCCGGATTTGTCCGCATCGGCGCCGGCGTCAGCAGGGACGGAAGGCGTTGATATGGTCACGCTGGTCAGAGCAAGGGTGGGGCGGGCGGGCAGGCGGGCAGGCAGCCAGAGGGGCAGCCAGCCAGCCAGCCATCGATCCAGCCAGCCAGCCAGCCAGACAGACGCACCTGCTCTTGCTCCTGCTCAGAGAGGTCCGGATACAGCGGCGGCGGCAGCTGCATGGCGTGCACCGTCGAGCCGTCCCGGGCCTGCTTGCTCGCCAGGTTGAGCATCTGGATGCGGTGCACCGTGGCCTTGGACGCTGTCTTTTTGGTCGTCTGCCGTGTGGGCGTGGCCGGTGCTGCCGGTGCACTGGCTGCTGGTGCACTGGCCGGCGCTGCTGCCGAGCTGCCGTCGCCCGGCTGGTGGGCGGACTGCGAGTTGGCTCGCTTGAACAGGTTCTTCATGGCCGAAAGCAAGCTTGGTGGCTGTTGGGCAAAGCAGCAGTTGACAATCGCCGGTGGGATCGCTGATCTCGTTGATATATAGACAAGAAGTCGCTCATAGATCTGAGCGGTTCCTCCTTGATAACCGGCCCATTGGCGATGCATCCCGCACACAGCAGCACATTCATTCTCGCCAGTGTGTCCCACAAGTGCAACGGTGTGGCGCTGCACTAGTGCGGCGCAACGTACTTGCCCTGCGGCCCCACCAGGCTGCGTCGCCGCGGCTGGATGGCGTCCACGACCGTCGACTCGTGCAGGCCGCGCGGGTTGCGTGCACGCCAGAACTCGATGCGTCCGTCCAGGTACTTGATGGCATCCGTGACGTACTCGCCAATCTGCCCGTCCCCTGCCGCCATGAACACGTCGTCGCCCTGCAGGTCCTTGAGGAACCCGTAGTCTTCAAACAGCTCTTCGAGCAGGTTGTGGTCAATGAGCTCAGAGGCCCGTTGCTGGGAGAGGGCTCGGCGTGGAGTGCCGCCACTGGCTGCCGCCCCGCCTGCTGCTGCTGCTGCCGGGATGGTGGTGAGCGGTGCACCGCCAAACACGATGCCTGCGCCGGGCGAGACGCGACGAGCGACGCCGGCAGCCACCGAGCCCGCCATGGCAGTCGCACCGTATGGGCCGGTCGGGCCAGCGTGGCCTTTGCGCGCGAACGGCGACTGCTTTGGTGCGCGTCCAGGCGGATGTGGCGGAGGCAGCACGCCGCTGACGCGACCCGACGCAGCAATCCCTCCAACCCCAGCCGCGCCACCTGGATGAGCAGCAGTAGCAGAAGTAGTAAAAGTAGCAGCAGCAGCAGCGCCACCAGTACGACCAGTGCCACCGGTATTGGCAGCGATGGGACCAGCCGCAGCCGCAGCAGCTGCGCGTGCCTTGGCCGCCGCTCTGGCCGCCCGCATCTTTTCGACATCCACCTCCATCATGGCCCGCTCGATCGCCTCTCGACACCGCACGACGCCGCGTTTGAACTCGACATGCTCGCCACGCAGCCGATCGCCCCGATGGTACCACACCATGGCCATCTCAAAGTCACCGGCGGCGAACAGGGCATCCGCCTTGCACATGATGCCACGGGCACTCTTGGCATCTTGGGCAAGAATCTCGTCGGCGTCCTTGAGGGCACCCGTCGTATCGCCCTGGAGCGCACGGCAGCGCGACCGGCAGATGAGCAGATGCACATGTCCAGGCTTGAGCTCGAGCGCGCGCGTGTACAGCTGGATGGCCGCCGGGTAGTCGGCATGCCGAGTGAACAGATCCGCTTCGGCAATGAGCGATGAGACGAGAATCATTTGGTCGGTGAGTTTGACGGCGCCGGTGTTGCCGCCCATGCCGCCCATGCCGCCACCGCCGCCGCCACTGCCTGCGCGCCGATCGTCCGTGTCTGAGCCGTCGTCGTCGCCGCCACCGCCGCTTGCGCCTTTTGTCGCCTTCTTGGGTGCCATCTCGTGTTACTTGCGACGGATGCTTGTCTGCTGATGCTCGGATGCGGTGAGTGTGTCTGCAGGTGCGTGCACAACAAACAACGCTTATTTGTTTGTGGCCAAGAGCGATCTGATCTGTGCAATGGCCCGGTCAGACCATAGCCAATTGACAAATGAAAACAAGGCCAGATCTGACCAATCGGTGTGTGAGCCGTGGGCTGTCTCTTGACGATGGATGCTGCTGGTGCTCGATTCGATATCCTCCTGGCCGTTGCTTCGGGTTTCAATCTCGTGCTGCTGCTGCTGCTGCTGCGACTTTGGGAACACTGATCAGCAAAAGTCAGCCTGTGAATGGCTGGTATGGACGAGATCGGTGACTGAGCGATCAGGCAAGCGGCTGTGTGATTAGAAGAGACTCGGGGAGCAAGAATTGCAGATCTACCCGCATACAATTCGCTGGCTCAGTAGACGAGCCTCGCGACAATGGGGGTCGTATCCATTGTCTTCAGATTGACAGACTGCCGAGGTCGCAGATATACGCACGGGCATCATGGAAATGGCTGCGCTGCAAGACGAACACGTTCATTCAAATAGTTGCAGCCGTCACCATCCGACCATGAGCTGCATGACCCTGTCGGTCCACGACGAAGCGGCCTTGTCCAAGTCTGCACGGTGGCTGGCAGCATGGCCAGTCGAAGAAGCAGAGTCGTCGCCGTTGTACGCGTCGCCAACATACTCGCGTGCCCTGTCGAGGGAAAGCAGGGACAGGACCAGGTCGTTCTTCTGCGGCGCGACAACGGGAGTGAGCAGAGCCGACACGTCCGAGGAACGGCCAACACCACCACCGCCGCCAGGGAGCGAGCTGATCGCGCCAAGTAGGGCTGCAATGCGGACACCAGACTGCGCAAGCATCTTCTCGGCAACCAGAATGTTCTTTTCGTAGTACTTTCCCGACATGTCAAACTTGCGTTTGTACTCTGGCCACACGTGCACGCAGTTGACAATGTTGGCGTAGCGTGCCCATTTCTCGGGACAGACGGGTAGGACCGCACCAAGTGAGGCATGCGACAGCGACGGCCAAACCGAAGACGGAGACGACGACGACGACGACGACGAGGATTCTACACCAGACGCAGGCGATGGAGCAGGCGACGGCGAGGTAGAGCAGTCGGTCCACTGGCGGATCTCGTCCTTCCAAGTCGTGATGATTTCGTTGACCAGGAACTTGGCGAACGTCTCCTTGTTGCCCCCAAAGTTGTTGCGAATGCGTTTCTGCAGCACACCGCCGGTCCAATCCATCGTTGTCAGTACAAGCAACTTGGCATCTCAGCCACGAGCCACAGGCAGGATAGGTACCTCGAACATGGACGTGTCCCAGACAGCATGCAGCGACGTTTGGCGGCCATTGAAGCTGACTTTGGCATCATTGCCACCACGGTCGCGGCCAGTCGCATGCAGCGGCTGGTGCAGATCGCCGAGGAAGTGAATGACAAACTTTAACGCCTCCGTGCGCGGGTCCACGTCGCGGTTCGGTGGCGCAGACGGCGAGTGCGGTGGATACACGCGGCCGGCACTCGCTGCAAGGTCGAGCGCGTCATCGGCACCCGCACCTTGCACATGCAGTGCAGCAGCGGCCGCCGACGCCTGCTCGTCCGGCCCAGCAGTCGTGGCACTCGAGCCGGCCACGAGGATAGCCGTGAAGTTGTAGATGGCGCCCACGACGCATTGGTTGTTGGGGCAGTCCTCGGGCACCTGAGCGTACTTGCAGAGCGTGGGCGGGTTGTCGCCGACGGGGTTGATGTAGTGCAGGCGGCTGGTCCAGCGGTAGCGGGGGTTGGACTTGATGACTGTTTTCAAGAGGGCGTGAGCGTGCTGATGCCTGCAGCATGCTGCGTCGCATTCTCATCAAGGCATGCCAGCCAGCCAGCCAGCCGGCGCACAACGCACCATCCGCCCACGAGGCCACTTTGGCCAGGTCGCCGTTGTCGTTGGGGAGAAGCTTCTTGGCGAGCTCCGCTGCTTCGGGCGTCAGCAGATACTGGGCAATGCGGCCAGACAGCCAGTGGCCGGTTGCGCCATAGGCGTGGACGGCGGGCAGCAGCAGCGATGCCGACTGGAGCCACAGCGTCCCGAGCACGGCCAGCTGCAGCAGGCTCGACGGCCGAATGCGTGTTGTTGTTGTTGTCGGTCGTGGCATAGAAAGCATGTTTTGCATAAACTGGGCAAGAAGCAGATGCTATAAGACCAAGAGAGATCTGCAGTTTATGGATGGATTGGCTGGTGGGCAGTGTGGCGTGGTGGCCGGGTGGGATACGGTTGCAATAAGTGATGGCAGGGCAGGGCAGGGCAAGGGGGCGAGGGCAGGACAGACGGAGCGAGTGCTGGGATCGTGCAGCTGCGGCTCAGCTTGGTGCCGGCCATCTAGTGGTAGTAGTGGACCTCGTCGGGCGTTCTGCCGCGGAGGAACTGCGGCTCGGTGCCCTTGACGTAAATGTCCGTGAACAGCTCGGCCATGTCGGGCTCGGGCGAGGCCTTGGAGTCGACGACGGCCTGGTCGATCTCGGCGCGCACCTGCTTGTCAATAGCCTTGAGCTCCTCCTCGGTGGCAGCGCCAGACTCGAGAATCCGCTCCTTGATGCCGTTGATGGGGTCGCTGGTCGAGCGCATGTGCTGGATCTCCTCGCGCGTGCGGTAGGTGGTGCCGGGATCCGACATGGAGTGGCCGCCGTAGCGGTACGTGACCATCTCCATGACGAGGGGGCCCTTGCCCTCGAGCGTCCAGTTGCGGGCGTAGCTGCACGCCTCGCGCACAGCCAGCACGTCCATGCCGTCGACACGCAGGCCGGGAATGTAGTCGCCGCGCGTAAAGTACTTTGTGGAGGCTGCGGCGCGGGCAGCCGACGTGCCCATGCCGTACATGTTGTTCTCGCAGACAAAGACAGCGGGGAGCGCCCACAGCTTGGCCATGTTGTAGGCCTCAAAGACCTGGCCCTGGTTGGCAGCGCCGTCGCCGTAGAGGGCAAAGCACATGGCGTTCTTGCTGCGGTACTTGTGGGCCAGGGCAATGCCGGCGCCGACGGGCACCTGGGCACCGACGATGCCGTTGCCGCCGTAGAACTCTGGGGCAAACAGGTGCATGGAGCCGCCCTTGCCCTTGGACGAGCCAGCGCGGCGGCCCATGAGCTCGGCAATGATCTCGGTCGGGGTGCCGCCGCGCGTGAGGGTGAAGCCGTGGCAGCGGTAGGCGGTGATGATTGAGTCTTCGCGGGTGATGGCGGCCTCCATGCCGGCAGCGATGGCCTCCTGGCCGGTCGACAGGTGGCAGAAGCCACGAATCAGCTTGCCCTTGTAAGCCTGTCACAGGATCGATGGATTGATGTTGTGGGGAGATGCAGTGGGTGATGCAGTGGGGGCATGCGAGAGAGAGTGTCGAGAGGGCCAAAGACGGACGGAGCGGCAAAAGGTGGCGAGCCGCCGACAGCGGGCAGCAGCAGCGACGAAGCAGCGACGAAGCAGCGACGAGGCGGCAGCAAAGATCGATGGATGCGATGCGATGGGAAGCGATGTCAAGTGATGCGTGCGCAGATGGACGGTGCAGGCGACGGCGTGCAGCAGCGGGCAGCATAGGCGGGCATGTAGGCGGGGGCAGAGCGGGTCAGCGTGCGTGTTTGCCAACGGATGCAGCAGGCGCAGCAGGTGCAGCGGGTGCATGCCCGCCCGGCCCATCGCAGCAGGCCCCCCAGCCGAGCCGCCGACGCTGGCGTGATCGGCGTGCATCAGCGGGCCGCGAGGAGCGGTGCGAGTGTCAGGCGGACAGCATGATACGCCTGCGCAGATGCGCACGGATGGCACGGATGCGCACGGATGCGGCACGATACGGCAGGGCAGGACTGGATGGCAGGACTGGATGGCAGGACTGGATGGCAGGACATGGCATGGCAGGACTGGATGGCAGGACAGCACATAGAGGACAGCAAGGACACACGCATCGATGCACGCACCTGGTCGCAGGCCGTCTCGAGGCGGCGGATGCGGACCATGGTCGTGTACAGGTCGAGCAGCTGGTCGCGGGTGGCCTCGACCGAGAGCGCCGGCTTGGGGCAGTTGTGGGTGTCAAAGGCAGAGTCGCGCAGGGCGAACGGGAAGGCGCCGGGCGTGGACGACGCGGCGGCGGCCGTGGGCTTGGACGCCGAGAAGAACGAGCGGCGCAGGCTGGCGGCGGCGGCCGTGGCGGGTGCTCTTGCAGACGGAATTCGCAGCATCTGGGGATGTGGTTGTGGTGGTGAGGGTTGTGCGGGTTGTGCGGGATGTGCGGGATGTGTGAGTTGGTTGCGAGAGTTGCGAGATTCTCAAGACTTGTGCTGACAGTCACGTGTCTGCCACGTGACCCGCTCGACAGCCATCGATTCATTTTCAAATTCATCGCCAAATTCTCACCGACCACCGAACGGCGCACGAAGCAGTCAGGTTGGTGAGGTGCATGCCCGCAGATGCCGGCGGCGGGTGCAGGGGCGATCCACCTGCGATCCACCTGCGATCCACCTGCGATCCACCTGCGATCCACCTGCGATCCACCCGTGGTCGACCGGCCACCCCCTGGCCATCCACTGGTGCACCGGCCGTCCTTGCTCGCTGCTGACTCTGGTGCCTTGGCTTCGCTCGCCGGCACAGAATGTCGTCGGGCGGCGGTGCGGACCAGCGACGCTCGGCTGAGCCGGGCAGCAAACGCTGGCCGCCTACTCCGACCACCACAGCCAACGCAACAACCACAACCAACACAACCACAACCACAACCACAACCGCTGCTGCTGCTGCTCCGACCGCCAACCCGCCCGATCGGCTGGCCGCCTTTCCCGGCTCCCCGATGCGCTCGTCCCGCATCCCAACGCCCAGTTCATCGTCGTTGTCGTCGTCGCCTGCCGCTCAGCAGCCGTCCACATCGCCTCTGCTGCGCTCTCCAAGCAACCGCCAGCAGCAACAGGCGGCACAAGCGTCGCTCTCGCACTCGCAGAGCAGACGCTCGCCGCTGCCGCCCGGCTACGGCACCGCCTTCTACCACGGCGGCTCGGGATCCTCGTCGTCTGCCGTCTCGGCATCCTCCTCCAGAGCCTCCCGCTCTGGATCGCCGCTGCCGTCGTCTGTGCACCTGGCGGCCGTCCCGTCGGCCCCGTCGGCCCCCGTGCCCATCCCCTCTGCCGCCGGTGCTGCCTCGCTCGGCGGATCGTCTGCCGCCGGCGTCGCTGGCCTTGCCGCTGGTGCACAGGCCTCGTCGGCGTCCTCCAGCCCCCGTCTCGCCAGCAGGCTGTCCATGTCGTCGTCGTCGTCGGCTTCCGCCATGACGTACGCTGCCGTGCTCGCAGCGCCGCCGCCGCCGCCGCCAGCCTTGCGCTCCACATCGCCCACTTCGCCAGCGACCCCGCTCTCGCCGTGGGCATCTGCTCGTGCACAGACCCCGTCACTGGCGCAGTCGCAGACCCACTCGCAGACCCACTCGCAGGCATCGACGTCGGCGCTGTTTCCCTCGATGCTGTCGCAGCAGCCGGCAGCCTCTGCTTCAACGCCGGCCGTGCCTGCCGCAGATTTGCTTCAGGCGCTCGACCACAGCCACTCGCTGGCACACGCACAGTCACAGTCACACGTGTCCCAGGCTCATCTGCAGCCCCCAGAGTCGCTGCTGCCGCTGCCCGTGTCCATCTACATCCCGCCCTACGCGGCATCCGAGCGCATCGTGTCGACGTCCGTCACCGCCTCGCGCGACGCTCCCATCCTCGACTTCAACTACCAGCCCTACGCCTTTGACCACGTCCACAAACCGCCGCGCAACGTGTTCTCGCCAAGCTTTGTTGCCTCGATCTATGCAACCTCGATCGCGCCGCTGGTCCATCTGTTTGCCCATCCGCCGCTGCAGACGCTGTCGTCGGTCGCCACCCTCTTTGCTCTTGACGTGGTCAGTCTTGCCATCCCATCCCATCCCATCCCATCTCATCTCACCTGCCACCTCGTCTCGCCGTCTCCAGCTAACACAATCATGTAACATGCACAGACGTCGGCATCATGGGCAGACCATCTGCTGTACTGGGTCAATGCACACCCTTCTGATCGCAAAAAGTCATCCGCCATGACGCCCTCCAAGCCCGTGCTGGACGCCAACCCCCAACTTGTCGCTGGCCTGATTCCCCACACCGTTCGCGAGGCCATCCAGCTTATCCAAGAGGCAGACTCGAAGCACCAGGATGCCCGATCGGCATTGTCCGTGTCGTTTGTTGGCATTCTTGGCGCCAGCGTCTTTGACTTTTTGGCACCCACAGGCGCCAATGTGCCGCTTCTCCCAACAGCTCCAGCTGCATCCAGCGTCTTGCACGACGCTGCATCCTCCTCTGTCGGAAACACATCAGAAGTGTCGGCGCTTCGTGAAGTGCCCAGCTTCCAGCGTCTCGAAGGTCCCGACGACATTGTCCCGCTCCTGCTTCGCGGTCTTGACGCTCGCCAGTCGCTGCTGCGCCGTGCTTCTTCGCAGGGCATCGCTGCTGCATCTGCCGTTGTCACCATCAACCTGTCGCGTCGCGTTTGGGACGAGCCCACAAAGTCGTACAAGACCTTCTCGTCCAAGCTCAACTTTGTTGATCTGCCGCCTGTGGCTGCGACAGTGCCAGGCGAGCATGTCACACAGAACGGCATGCCATTCAGCGATCCCAAGCTTGCATCGTACCTGCACGACAGCATGAACGGCAAAGTGTGAGTCCTCTCGCCTCGATGTGCACACCATCCATCTCTGCAATGCACACTCACACACTTACTCACGCGCTGCGTTGCTTGATTCTCCAGAGCGCTGCAGCACCTGATGGTCTCCATCTCGCCGTACGAATCCGACTACGAAAAGTCTGCAGAGACTCTTCGCTTCGCGTCAGCCTCAAGACGGCCTCGCACATCCAACACGGTTCCATCATCCCCCGTCATGGCCGCAGCAAGCGACGCAGATGCCCTTGCCATGGGATGGGCATCCGATGTTCGTCAACGGCGCAACAGCAACGAAATGTACCGCCAGTCTCTGCCGTCCGTTGCCACCGGCCCTTACGGTCTTGCTCTGCCGCCCAGTGCATCGTCGGCTGCCGGCTATTGTCCAGCCGTCGCCGGCCCTAATGTCGTCACTGGCTTTGTGCCCTCTGCCCGCCGCGATTCGATGGAGTCCACGACCATGTCCGTTGTCTCTGCGATCGGCGGAGCGAGTCGCGGTGGTGGCAGTAGTGTTGCAGCAGCTGGCTATTCAGCAAGCGGATCTGGCGTCCTGGCGGAAACCAAGGAGCGCTCCAACAGCATCTCGGACACGTTTGCGCCGTATCCCGCCAACCGCCTGTCCACAGCGACACTCGCAAACACAGTCTCAAGCTCTGGTGCACCGCTCTCTGACGCTCAAACACATGGCGTGATTGGCTACCAGCACCAGCACCAGCACCAGCACCAGCACCAGCACCAGACGCCCACTCCAACAGCCAACATGTCGATGCAGTCGCTGCACGCGCAGCCCATGTCGCCCATGTCGCCCATGTCGACCCATCCAGCGGCTGTTCCAATCTCCGGCGAGACCATGACTGTCATTGCGGAAGACAGCTCGCGCAGTCTAGAGTCGCGTCTTCTGGAGCTCACTCGTGTCGCACGGTTCTACCGCACGCAGCTTCTGTCGCTGACAGAGCAGCAGCAGAGACAGCAGCAGCAACAGCAGCAGCAATCGCCCTCGATGGCGTCTCCGCAGCTGCTATGGGACCAGCGCTCGCTCTTTTCGTCGTCGCCGCTTCCCCCCTCCACCGCCGAGATTGAAAGCCTGGAGGAGCAGGTTCGCACGCTGGGCAGCAAGCTCGGCGAAAGCTCGAGCCGCCTCGAGAACACCATGGCGTATGCTGGCACGCTCGAACGCAAGCATGCCGACCGCGAAGCGTACATTGCCGGTCTCGAGGCCCACATTCGCCAGATGGAGCAGCAGCATCTCCACGAAAAGCAACAGTTGCAACTTGAGCAGCAACAGCAGCGACAGCAGCAGGAAGATGACGGCAGTGTCCAGACAGACGCCCTCTTCGCTGCAGTCCAAGATCTGTCGCTGGAAGAGCGCAGCTCACTTCCCCGAGGCAGTCGTCTGTCCAAGATCACGCCGACTGCCCTTGCCTCCAAGGTTGCATCCCTGGCCGAAAACGATGCGCGCCGTGTCTTTGACCTGCTCAAGGATCGTCTTGAGCCCGAAGATGCCGATGCCGAGCAAAGCTCCAGAGACTCTGTTGCCAAGATCGCCGACTCGCTGGACCAGGCCAACCCGCAAAACACTGGCTTCAGGTCGACCGAGTCCAGCTGGAACGTTGCGTCTGTCGTTGCAGTAGACACGGGTGCCCAGGAAAAGGCGTCGCTTGAAGCTGATCTTGCACAGGAGCGTGCCAAGACTCTGGCGCTCGAGACTGAGGCAGCAGCACTCCGTGCCCAGATTGCGCAGTTGTCAGAGAAGCAGCAGCAGCAGCCGCAACAGCATGACCGCGAGCAGGACGTCATCACGCATCTCCAGCCACAGGTGCTCTTTGGCCAGCCCATCCAGGCCAGCAGCGTGGTCATTGGCGGTGTTCAGCGCGATGCGTCCACATCGCCGCCGCCAGGCTCTCTGCACAAGTTCCCGTCCGTGTCCGTCCTGTCGCGATCCGCTTCCATGTCGCCCATCCCCGCATCGCTGCTTTTCGAGCCGACATCCCCGCGCTCGCCGTCCATGTCGGTGCTGTCTCGCCCCATGTCGCCTGACGCGGGTGTCTCGTCGTCCATGTCCGTGTCAAGCCGCATGGCCCCTCGCGACCTCGTCCGTCTGATTGAGCAGTTCAACGTCAAGTGTCTGCAGATTGACGGCCAGGCCACCGCGCGTCTTGCCTGGCTTGCTGGCGAGCTCGGCATTGTGTCTTGGCAACTGTCTGTCCAGGAAGCCGAGAACGCCGAGCTGCGTGCCAGCCTCCATCGCGCCGAGATCCGCGAGACTGCCGCCAAGGACGTCGAGCACGGTCTCAAGGCACAGGTCCAGCAGCTCATGGCAGACATTGACGCCATGTCGGTCACTGCCAAGGACTACGACGTCCTGCAGGACCGTCTAATGCTTGCCGAAGAGACTCGCCGTGCACAGAACCGCACCGTGGACAACTACAAGCTGGTACGTCATCTGAGACCATTGCCCGTGTAGGCGGTGCCGACTGTCTTGAGCTCTTGAACTGACTCGCGATCCTCTTGCCACTGAACAGGCCTGCCAGCAGATGGAAGCCAAGCTTGCCTCTGACGGGTCGGCACACAATGCCTACAGACAGAACGCCGAACAGCTGCAGCAGCAGCTCGAGGCGATCATTGCCGGCCATGCTGCACGCATCGCTGCCCTCGAGGCTGAGCTCTCTGACAACCAGCAGGCTGTTGCTGCGCGCATTGCCGGCCAGACGCACGCCGAGGTCCAGGTGACTGAGACGCGTCCAGACACGCAGACGGTCGGTGTCCACGCAGCCATGCCCGATGAGGCTGCTGCCCAGACACACGCTGCTGCTGTGGCATCGCTCAATGCCACGATTGCCGCTCTCGAAAGCCAGCTGCAGGCCGCCAAGGCAGATGCGGCTGGCCTGGACGAGCTCCAAAAGTCTCACGACGCTCTTCTCGCCAAGCTCAATGCTGCACAGCAAGAACTCGAGGCGGCTCGCTCATCCTCACGCGCGGCCCCTGTCCCAGTCGCAGCTTCCTCTGCTGCTGACATGGCGGCTCTGAACGACAAGATTCGCGTCCTTGAAGACGCTCTCGCAGCAGCCAAGGGCGATGCCGCTGGACTGGACGAGCTCGAGTCATCGCACAACAGCCTCGTCGAGCGCTTCAACGCTCTCAAGCAGGAGCTCCACGACGCGACCAAGGTTGCGGACGTGCTCAGATCGACGGCTGCCAAGGACGCGGCCCGCATCGAGAACATGCAAAAGCAGAACAATGCGCTCCAGCAACAGCTGGCTGCCGAGCAGGCTGCCCACCACGATGCTGCCCAGCTCGCCAGCCGCACGACTCTGGCCCTCCAGTCGCAGCTCGAGAACGCTCTTCAGCAGCAGCAGCAGCAGCCTCTAGCTACTTCTGCTGGCGGAGATGTCGTCGTTGTCCGTGGCTCTCGTGGCCTCACTCGCAGCGGAAGCCTGCTGCGTCCAACCACTCCCGTAGGCAACACGCTTGTCGAGACGACCGAGACAACGTCGACAACCGTCACGTCTCCCGTCCCAAGAAGCTCGTCGCCTGTGCCTATGCCACTGCCCCTGCCGCCGCGGTCCCGATCGGCGTCGCCGCACCCAGGATCAGCCGAGCCACCGCGCCGCTCGTCGTTCACGATCACGCCGGACTCGTGGGAGGCTGAGCGCTCCAAGTACACGTTCGCCATCAACCACTCCAAGGCACATATTGCGGAGCTTGAAGGCCGCCTGAAGCAGCAGGCTGATCACGTTGCGTCGCTCGAGGCCGATCTCCGCCAGGCGCTTGAGCGGGCGGCCAAGCTGGAACGCGACATTGCATCTGGCGGCCGCCGTCAGACCGCCTCGCCGGTTCCCTCTGGACGCCCAACAACCCCTGCGCCGCTCCCGACGCCTGACTCGGATCGTCGTGCTGTTGCTGCTGCTCAGGCTGCGCTGCCGAGCTTGCCATGCTCGAGGAACGCATTGTTGCACTCCATGAGCAAATCCAGGCTCTCTCTGAGCGCAAGCAGGAGACCGAGGCCGAGACGGCTGCTGCCGAGACGCGCCTAGCCGAGCTGCGCGTGCAGCTGGCGGCCGCTGCACAAGCCGCAGAGTCCACGTCTAGATCTGCACCTGCTGCTGCTCCAGTAGACAATACCGAGTCGCTGCGAGCTCACTCGGAGCTGTTCGAGACACGCGCTGCGCTGAGCCACGCCGAGGGCGAGCGCAAGCGTCTCGCCGGCCTTGTCTACGAGCTTGAGCAGGAAGTTGAAGCGCTGGCTGCTGCCAAGAACGCTGCAGTCCAGGCAGCTGCCGATGTGCAGCGCCAAGTGTCCACGGCCGAGCAAGACAAGGCGGCCATGGCAGGCGAGATGGACCAGCTCAAGGCCGATCTTGCCAAGCTGCGCGATGCGGCTGCCGTTGTTGCCGCCCCAGCCAAGAGCGTCGATCACGTTTTGTACACCGACGCGGTCGTGCAGACACTTGCCGCGGAGCACGTGGACGTGAGCGTCAGCGCCAGCGACCACGAGACGTCGACGGGATCCGCGCTCCTTGGCCACGACCATGCCAGCCTGTCTCTGTCTCAGCAAATGACCAACCGCGCGTCCAGCCCCATTCTGCGCGGAGCCCGCACGCCGTCACCGCTCCCGTCGTTCAACCCGGCCGTGTCGAGCGTGCACTCGGTGTCGCTGGCATCTCTGCCGTCAATGATTGTGCGTGCCGACCAGAGCGTCCAGGTTGCGCCTGTCACGGCCGATTCTCAAACGCAGGCCGCCGATCTTGACATCAAGGGCAGGACCGTCGCTGCTGTGGCTGATCCTGCCGCGACGGCCGACGCCTTGCGCGTGGCCCGCGAGCGCATTGCTGAGCTCCAGCAGCAGCTGGATGAACAGACCAAGGCACTCGGCGACCTGCGTGCTCAGCTTGCACAAGCAGCGCCGCTCAAGCCCGTCGCCAGCCAGGCCAGCATCAAGTCTGTTCAGTCTGCAGCGCCGGCTGCAGGCGATGCGATTGTTGTCAGCGACGCGTCGGTGAGATCGCCGTCGTCAACGTCTCCGACCAAGAAGGGCCAGGAGCCGACCAAGGGACGCAGCGGATTCGGCTGGTCGTCGTGGTTTGGTGGCGGCGGCAGCAATGCCAGGGATGCACCCTCTGGACGCGTCTCGCCGCCACGAGGATACAACACCCTGCCGACGGTGGATGCAGGCGACTCTGAAGATGACGAGGCTGATGCTGCCAAGCTGGACGGCGACGACGGCGAGGACGCGATTGCGCTGTCCGTGACGCCGCGCGGTGTTGCAGGCGTCGTGGAACACTCGAGAGACAAGACGCTTCCTGTTGTGTATGAGATCGTGTCGCCCGCGTCTGCTGGCGCTGCAAGTGCCTCGTCTGGCCCTTCGACGGCCGATCTGCAAGCCGAGCTCGCCTCTTCCAAGCAGATGGCAGCTGCGCGCGAGACCCAGGCCGTTGAACTCCAGGCCCGCATTGTTGTTCTCGAGTCTGAGCTGGACGGTGTGCGCCAGGCACTCAGCGTCACCGACGCCAAGTGCGCCGATCTGGCCACTCAACTCAAGAACCGCCCCGTCCGCCCTCCCGTCAAGGATTCTGACGCTCAGACGGCCGCGGTTGTGACGCGCGGCGTGATTGTGCAGACGTCTGCGCCGACAAGACGACACGTCATGACGCAGTTCACGCCAGGATCCACTGACCGCGGCGTGCAAGCGACATTCGACGACCCGCAGGCTGCTGTCCGTCTTCAGCAGGTCGCTGATGCTGCGTCTGCACGTGTGGCCGAGCTTGAGGCTGGTATTGCTGCCAGCCGGGCGACGATCCAGACCCAGGATCGTGACATTCAGGCTCTCAAGGAACTGCACGCGGCTCAGCAGGCTGCAATCCAGGCACAGGCGCAGACTCAGGCACAGACTCAGGCAGACGCTAAGGCGTCGCCGCTCACTCGGTCTGCCCCCACAACTGCTGTTGCGATGCAGCAGACCGAACCTGTGCCCGAAACCAAACTCGTGCCGCCTGCCACTCGCAGCGCGTCTTTCCAAACGGACAAGCATGCCACCGAGCACGCTGCTCTCCAGACTGCAGAAGACGCCAGACTTGTTGCGCTCGAGGCCGAACGCGACCAGCTGGTCATCCAGTTGTCGCTCTCTGAAGGCAAGCTTTCTGCATTCGATGCGCTTCGCGGCGAGCTCGAGGCCAAGAGTGCTGCCTCTGCCGCCCGCATCGAGGCTCTTGAAAAGGATGAGGCCGAGTCTCGTGCTATCTTGGACAAGCTGCGCGCAGACATGGCTGCCAGCCAGGCCGAGGCTGCGCGCCACATTGGCGAGCTGACGGCCCAGCATGCCCAAGAGTCGAGCCGCCTGCAGGATCACGTCCAGCACCTCAACATTGTGCACCGCAAGGCCGAGGAAGAGCTCGAGGTCAAGGCGCGGGACATGCGCGAACTCAGCGACCGCTACGAGGAGCTCCGTATCCAGTGGGAGCACGACCAGGCGCTCCGCGAGGCTTACGAGACGGAACGGTCCAAGCATGCCGAGACGCGCGCTGCCCTTGAGACGCTCCGCCACCTGTACCAGCAGGAGCAAGTCCAGCAAGAACAGCAAGGATACCGTCTGACACGGTCGCTGGACTTTGGCGAGCAGCGGTCGAGATCTCTGTTCTTTAACAACGACCTGAATGTGTCTGCGTTTGCAAACCGCTCCGCCGTGTCGCCCTCTCCGATCCTTCCGGCTATCCTCGCCCAGGAGGCGGTTGCCACGACGACGACCACCACCACGTCGTTCAAGTCGACCACCGAGGCGGCTCTGCAGACGCAAATGTCTGCTGCAGACATGGCTGCGCTCGAGGCCGACGTCCTTGCTCTTCGCCAGATGGTCGACCGCAACACGGACATGCTCCGCGAGACCGAGGCTCTGCGTGCCCAGATCCAGGAGGTCGAGTCTGTGCGCGCGTCCAAGCAGCTCGAGATGGAGGCCATGCGCGACCAGCGGATCAACGAGCTGGAGGGGCTCAATGCCCGGCTGGCCGAGGGGCTCGAGTTTGAGCGCGTTCTTCGCACCAACGCCGAGAGCGAGGCCGTGGTGCTCCGCAACGATCTTGCAGAAGCCCGGCAGCACGAAGCTGCGGCCGAGCTCCTCGACGTGTACCGCGCGCATCTGGTGGATGTTGCGCTTGACCGTGACCGTCTGCGTACGCGTTTCAGGACCTTTGCACACGCCGTCCGCGAGCGCATGCAGATGGATGTATCCGAGACCGAGGAGCACATCATTGTCACTTCGACGCAGCGTCTGACGGCGACTGTAGGTGGCGGCAGCGGTGATTCGACACCCGAGATGCCCAGCAGCGTCGTCTCGTCGGCTCGTGCAGCAGCCAGCGCCGATGCCAGCCGCAGCATCAACACCAGCAGCCCGCAGGCACGAGAGGCAGTTGCAGGCCAAGCCGCGACCGACACGCCGCTGTCATCGTCGTCCTCTTCAGCGCCTGTTGTCGCTGTCCTTGGGGGCAGCAGCCGCTCGAGCAACGTGATGCCGGTGCTGGACGCGCCGGAGCAGCAGCCCCACACGGCTGGTGCCACGTCGTCCAACTCGCACACTGGCGCCGCCGCGTCTGCGGTTGGCAGCACGGTGTCGCAGTCGACATCCATCCCGTCGTCCATCACGCTCGACTCGACGCTGTCGATCGAGAAGCGTCTGGTCAAGCGGATCAGCACCATGTCGCTGCAGCTCGAAGAGGCCGAGAAGGCGCACCAGTACGATGCGGCCCAGATCCGCCGTCTCAAGACAGAGGTGTCGGTCTTGCGCGGCGAGCCGTCTGGCTCTGCGTATCCCGGCCCTCTTTCGTCGTCGTCGTCGAACAACCATGGACAGGGACAGGGACAGCCGTCCAGTCTTGTGTACGGCCTTGCGTCGTCGCGTGTTGCCATGGACACAATCTCCGTGTCTGCGATTGCGCCTGCAGCCGACAGCAACCACGCTGCCGCTGCAGCAGCCGAGGGACACTCGGATGTGGCAGTAACGACCGCCGATCCCTACACGCCGCCTGCGCCAGACGCTGTTCCCGAGGACACGCCCAGCCAGTCGACGGTTGAGCGACTCCGCACGCTGATTGACAAGCAGGCAGACGACATTGTGCGGCTCGAGTACGAGCTGTGGCGATCGCAGGCCTTGCTGAACGCGCAGCAGGACAACATCAAGGAGCTCATGGCTCAGGTCGCGGTCGTGCCGCCCCACGGGTCTCGCACGCCGGACAATATGGATGCGCAGTCTGGCGACGCCGCCACGCCGCGTCCATCGTATTTCCAGCGGCTGATGCAGATGCGCCGCCAGCCTGTACAGTCGCACTCGTCTAGAGCGCTGTTCTCACCGCGGACGTCTGGCGAGCAAGGACGGCCGTCGCTGGCCATGTCGCGGTCAAGCGTCGACAGCCATCAGCGGTACATGTACGGCGGCGAGGGCTTGCACGCCTTCAGTGGCGAGGGCCCGTTTGCGGGCGAGCGCAGCACCATGGAAGACCGCGAGTTTGGATGGCGTGGACGCGCTAGCATGGACGAGCGTGCTAGCCGCGCCAGCCGCAGCAACAGCGCTCGCACCAGCGGCCATCCCAGCCACTTTGAGCTCACGGAAGCGCAGATGCAGGAGATTGAGCCGGCGCTGGTCTACAGCGGCGTGCTTCCGCTGTCGAGACGGTCGACCGCGTTGCCGTTGCCTGAGAATGCCGTGTCTGCGCCTGTCCTGGGGCCTGTGTCGCCATCCAACGGATCCGGATCTACTGCCAACGGCAATGGACAGGGTGTTCAGCGCCGCGCGTCGGGCATCTCTGCGTGGTTCCACCGCCTCTCGCACGGATCTGCACCTCACGGTGCGTCGTCCGGCCATGGCTTGCCCAGAACGTCTGGCAGTCTTCGACGCAGCGGCGACAGCGGCCGCGATGCCCATGCAGGTGGCCCCAGCTCGCTGGGATCCATGCCGCCTGTCGCTCCCTATGCCGCGTGGCCGTTCTCGCCTGTGGTGCACATCTCGACGCCGCAGGAGCAGCAAGAGTACGAGCAGCAGCAGCACCAGAGCCGGTCGGTGACGCCGCCGTTCTTGGTGGCCGCGTCGCCCACTGGGTCTCCAGCACCGTCGGACGTTGTCCTGGCTGGTTCGACAGCCGGTGTGGCTGCCGGTGCCGACGTGGTGGGACAACAGGGGCTTGGGCCGCGCAAGACGACACTCAAGTTTGCGCCGCTGCCGACGATTGCGTCCGAGTCTGGATCAATGCACGAGACAGAGGATCAGGTGGCGATGAGCATCGACGCGCAAGTGCTGCAGAGAGCCGCTGCTGGCCCGTCGTCCAGCACGGGTGCCGCGTCGTCGTCTGCCGCGTCGCCTGTTCTCGCAAGTCTGCCCATTGCCATCCCTGGTGCCGGCGGCATGAACTCGCCGCCCATCACGCCCGTGACGCCGACGGGACCAACCAGCAACACGCCGGCCGATCCGCGCCGCATCGTGCTTGCCGAGCGCATGGCCATGTCGCATGCGATGGAGCTCGACCAGGAGCTGCTTGGCGCGCGTCGCAAGATTGCCGAGCTGCAAGTGCGCAACACGGAGCTTGCCCACCAAGTCGATCTGCTGCAGGAGCAGCGCGAGAGACGCGAGGACCGCCTCGTTGGCTACGACGCGGCCCAGGAATCTCATCGCCGGGCCTCGATCACTGCTGCAGCGACCAACCAACACGCCACCAACATCGGCGGCAGCAGCAGCAACAGCAACCAAGCCACCAACAGCAGCAACATCAAGCACAATAGAAGGTTTAGCTTGTTCCGACCATGCCGATAAGCGGCTGATGGTCTGTCGGATTGTTTGTTTGTTTGCTTGCTTGTTTGTGTGCTTTGCTTGACTGTTTATGTTTACAGTACAATGAAGCCGTTGCCAGGCCTTTATTTGTTTTTTACCCAACCACAAGTCAACGCAAGCAAGCATACGCAGAGGCTGCAGCAAGATACACACGCATACATCGACACACACTCACCGACACCAACTCACCGACACACACCTTGATGTACGCAAGCAATCTCACAAGTGGCCATTTTGGCACGGTCGCGTTTGCAGCCGTGCACGAGCTCGTGCGTCGCCAGCTTGACAACAGCACGATGTCAGATCCCTCGACCATGCCGACCATGCCGATGATTCCGCCGATGCCGCCCAGGCCCACCGGACCGATGGCGTGCTCGCCCATGCCGCCGCCGATCGCAGCGATAATGCAACTGGCTCCCATCGTCACGATGAATACGGTGCTGACGCTCATGCACCTGCGGCCGACCAACCTGTCGTTTGTGCGCACGCTCCCGCAGCAGGCGAGCTTCTGGTGGATGGTGTACTACATGACGCAGGCGTACTGGACCATCGAGGATGCGCCGTTTTCCAAGACCATTCTGTGGGGACTCGCCTACTTGGGCTGGTCCACGGATCTCATGGCGCGGCTGTCGCTGACGCTGTTCACGGCGCTGCGGCTTCGGGCGATGCAGTCGACGCTGAGCAACGGCCAGCGCTGGTCGACGATCCTGAGCGGGGCAACGCTCGTTGGGCAGCTTGGGGCGTGGTCGGTGGCCATGTATGCGTCGCTGCAGGGATCGATGAGCACCAGTCTCCTGTACCTCGTGTACGTGCTCGCGGACCTCATGGGGGCGGCGTTGGATCTGTTTCTGTGCGTGCAGGCGCTGCTGATGAAGGCGCGGCTGTTCCGAGCGACGGTCAATTCGGACGACTACGGCGTGAGCACGAATGCGTCGGTGTCGAGCGTGGCGTCGGTCGGCACAACGGCGACGGCACGGTCGAGACAGCGCCGCATGCAGGGCGACGACTTTTACAAGGCGATAGCGGCGATTGTCATGTCCGGCATGCTGTCGATTGTGATTGCGGTGGTGATGGCGACGGGCCACGACATCTACTGGACGCACTACACGGCGCTGTACTCGTTCCGCATCCTGTTCACCGAGGTCTTCAACTCGTCGCTGCTCAACGGCATCTTTGACCAGCCGCGCGGCGTGCCGAGCGTGAACCAGGTCGGCACCAACAGCACGCTTGGTGGCGGTGGGCATCGGGCAGCGTCCGGTCGGCAGGTACACGCGCGTGAGCGACGCACGCACGCCAGCCAGCCAGCCAGCCAGCCAGCCAGCCAGCCTCTTTCTCTCTCTCCGTCCAGACCAGCAGACTAGCAGACAAGCAGACAAGCACACGAACGAGCCCGCAGTAGTAGCAGGCCGCCTCCTTATTATCTTATCCTCTTAGCACACGCAGTAATGAAGCCTTCTGTCGCAGCAGCACCGTGTGCACTTGCCCAGCCCGGCGGAGGCACTTGTGGCGGTGCACCGGTGGCACTTGTGGCGTGCACACGCGTGCCGCCTTTGCCGCAACAACAACAACAACAACAACAACAACAACCACGACCGCCGCCACCTCGACCGCCAGATGTACGCACTCTTCCGCAGGGCATCAGAGGCCGCCACGGGCACGTCTGCACCTGCACCTGCTGCTGCTGCACCCAGCAGCGCCGCATCCGTAGACGACTCGCTGCCGCCTGCATCTGCGTCTGCGTCTGCGTCTGGTGCCGATGCGGTGAATCCGCTGCTGCCCACGGCAGAGTCCCCATCGAGCTCACCGCCCACGGCGCATGCACAGGAGCATGCACAGGCACAGGCGCAGGCACAGGCGCAGGCACAGGCACAGGCATCGACATCTGCCTCCTCTGCAGGCAGCAGCTTCCTCAGCAGGACGCTGTCGGCCGTGTCGGCATACGCCTCGTCGTCTGTACAGGCGCCGGCAGCAAGCCACGCCAACGGCCACGGCAGCAGCAGCAGCAGCCAGCCGCTGCTTGCAAGCATCCACGACGAGAGCGACGGCGACCGCGACGGCGACGGCGAGGACGACGATGCCTTTGACCGCATGCGCTACTACAACAGCTCGGCCGCCGACACGGGCGCCCCGTCCCGCGCCTCGCTGCCTGCGAATGCCGCTGCGTCCACCGCCAACTCGCTTCCCCGCCCTCCGCCGCGCCGCCCGTCTGCGTCGTCCATCGCAGGCCACCCAAGCCAGCCCGTGCACTCGCACCATGCTGCCCAGCACGTCGACGTCGAAGACATGCTCGAAGAGATGCAGGAGAAGCACATGGAGGAGATCCGCGTGTGGAAGAAGCTGTACAATGAGCTGCTGAGCGCCTCGGCTTCTGCCGCTCCCCCTGCATCTGCTCCCGCCCCTCACTCTTCTCCCGATGCGCGCGCCGCTCACTCTGGCGCACACGCCAACAGCAGCCGCGACGGTGATGGCGGCAGTGGCGCCAGTGGCGGCGGCGGCGGAGATGGCCCTCACGACGGCGTGTCCGAATCGTTCGACTCGCAGCACACGCTCGTCGAGGCATGGCTTCAGGCAGAGGTCGGCATCCTGCGTGGTAAGCCCTTGGATGCTTGCTGCCAGCAAGCTGCCGGTTCATGAGCCTCGCCCTGACACTGCTTTCCTTGCGACTGTGTCCCTCTGCATGCATGCGGCCGTGTAACGATCAAGCTGCAGCTCATCTGCAGCCATCCATCGCCAATTCAGCTACCGCAATCTCCGATCGCCGCGTTGATCAGGCAGCATTGGAAAGCACTCCACCTGCCAAGGTCGCCGTCACATCTCCAGAATCCTCCAGTCTTGACAGACAATCGGACGTCACCCAGGCTTGGCTGCAAGGCGAGCTGGGCATCGTTGCGTTCGGGCTGCCAAACCTGCAAGCGACGACCAGACCGACCTTGTAAACGCCTGGCTCCAAGCCGAGATCGGCATCCGATCCCAAGAACGCGCGTTGTCAACAACCAGCACTGCCTTTTCAAGCGACAGCGACAGACAATCGGACGTCACCCAGGCGTGGCTGCAAGGCGAGCTGGGCATCGTTGCGTCTCGGGCTGCCAAACGGCAAGTGACGACCAGACCGACCTTGTAAACGCCTGGCTCCAAGCCGAGATCGGTATTGCTGGCGTCAAAATCATCGAGCAAGAGGAAGCTGCAAACCAGCGGATCATCGAGTCTACTTGGATGCAGGCTGAAGTTTCCATCCGAGCAAGTCAGCTTCACGAACTCACCGAATCTGCGGACACGGCTCGTGCTCAAGCGATCATTACCAGCGCCTGGTTGCAGGCAGAGCTTGGCATCCTTGCATTCAAGGCCGTCGATTCTGCTTTGGACAGCCTTGCCTCGTCGTTCCAGGCAGATATCGAGGCCGCGTGGTTGCAGGCTTCTTTGGCGATTGCGAAGGCAGAGTCTCAGTCACCAGCAGCCTCTGCTGCTGCCACAACTGCCGTATCGTCGTCCACGCCCACGCCCACTCCTAGCGTCACAGCCCGCTCTGGTGATTCCATCTCGCGTCGTAGCGCAAGGCCAACATCCCGAGCGTCTTCCTCTTCGCGGCGACCGGCCGACTTGCTTGACATCTCCACTCTGGATACTAAGGCGACAAGTGCCCCACGTTCTCCCGTCTCCCAGCGACCGAGATCAAACAACCCGTCTGGACCGGACGAGCGTGCTGTTTCTCCCTCGCCGCGTCCAACCCGCCTCCTCCGATCAACTTCCTCGGCTGCTAACGCGCACAAGAGATCAACGTCATCTGCATCTGCATCGTCCATCGTTGTTGGTGATAACTCTCAAGGTGACAACCAACTGTTCCTTGTCGCAGCATGGCTGCAGGGCGAGGTCGGCATTGTCAACACCAAGGTCACCAACGCAAGCTCAGACAGCCAAGCATACATCCGCGAGGCATGGCTGCAGGCGAGATCGGCATTTCAACAGCAAGATCACCAACGCAAGCTCAGACAGCCAAGCGTACATCCGCGAGGCATGGCTGCAGGCGAGATCGGCATTGCCAACAGCAAGGTCACCAATGAGCTCAGACGACCAAGCATACATCCGCGAGGCATGCTGCAAGGCGAGATCGGCATTGCCAAGCAAGTCACCAACGCAAGCTCAGACAGCCAAGCTACATCCGCGAGGCATGGCTGCAACGGCGAGATCGGCATTTCCAAGAGCAAGGTCACCAACGCAGCTCAGACGACCAAGCATACATCCGCGAGGCATGGCTGCAAGGCGAGATCGGCATTGCCAAGAGCAAGATCACCAACGCAAGCTCAGACAGCCAAGCGTACTCCGCGAGGCATGGCTGCAAGGCGAGTCGGCATTGTCAACAGCAAGGTCACCAACGCAAGCTCAGACGACCAAGCGTACATCCGCGAGGCATGCTGCAAGGCGAGATCGGCATTGCCAACAGCAAGGTCACCAACGCAAGCTCAGACGACCAAGCGTACATCCGCGAGGCATGGCTGCAAGGCGAGATCGGCATTGCCAACAGCAAGTCACCAACGCAGCTCAGACGACCAAGCATACATCCGCGAGGCATGGCTGCAAGGCGAGATCGGCATTGCCAAGAGCAAGATCACCAACGCAAGCTCAGACAGCCAAGCATACTCCGCGAGGCATGGCTGCAGGCGAGATCGGCATTGCCAACAGCAAGATCACCAACGCGAGCTCAGACGACCAAGCATACATCCGCGAGGCATGGCTGCAAGGCGAGATCGGTATTGCCAAAGCAAGGTCACCAACGCAAGCTCAGACACCAAGCATACTCCGCGAGGCATGGCTGCAGGCGAGATCGGCATTGCCAACAGCAAGGTCACCAACGGAGCTCAGACGACCAAGCATATCTCCGCGAGGCATGGCTGCAAGGCGAGATCGGCATTGTCAACAGCAAGGTCATCAACATAGCTCAGACGACCAAGCTATCTCCGCGAGGCATGGCTGCAAGGCGAGATCGGATTGCAAGAGCAAGGTCCCAAGCAAGCTCAGACGACCAAGCATATCTCCGCGAGGCATGGCTGCAAGGCGAGATCGGCATTGTCAACAGCAAGGTCATCAACATGAGCTCAGACGACCAAGCATACATCCGCGAGGCATGGCTGCAGGGCGAGATCGGCATTGCCAACAGCAAGGTCACCAACGTGAGCTCAGACGACCAAGCATATCTCCGCGAGGCATGGCTGCAAGGCGAGATCGGCATTGTCAACAGCAAGGTCATCAACATGAGCTCAGACGACCAAGCATATCTCCGCGAGGCATGGCTGCAAGGCGAGATCGGTATTGCCAAGAGCAAGGTCACCAACGCAAGCTCAGACGACCAAGCATACATCCGCGAGGCATGGCTGCAGGGCGAGATCGGCATTGCCAAGAGCAAGGTCACCAACGCGAGTTTGAGTGCAAAGGCATCAACAGCAACAGATAATATTCTAGTGCCTGTGCCACAGATGGCGCAAAAGTCTTTACGCGCTCTTTCTCAAACATCGCAAGCATCGCTGTCGCTGTCAACATCTCCCTCATCGGACTCACTTGCGCTCAAGAGCGAGATTGCACACTTGGAGAGCACCCAAAAGCAGCTTCAAGCCAACCTTGATAAGTCGCAGGCAACAATTGCGGCTCTAGAAGCCAAACTTTCGGCAGCACCGACCGAGCAACAGCCAAGCCGCACCGAGGCTGATTTCACTGTAAGTCCGTAGCAATGAATGGTATCCTGATGGCCTTTGCACACTAGTTTCTAATTGCCCAACCTGCTCCCATAGCGCGAGATTGCTGCCATGACGCTGCAGCATAAGGCGGAGACACGCACACTCGAAAAAACGATTGTGGCATGCTGGGCCAAGCTGCAGACTGCCGAGGAGCGTCTTTCCGAGGCGTTGGCCGCGCTGGAGGAGAAGGGTGCGTCTGGTTCTGAGCGTGCCGAAAAGGAGCTCGAGGAGGCCAATCAGTACATTGAGCTCCTCAAGGGCAAGATCGATCGATACTCCAAGTCGCTCAAGACTATGCGCGAGATGGACGCACGCAACCAGCAACTGGAAAGCGAGCTTGCCAGCCTCAAGAACCGATGTGAAACCTTGAATGCGCGATGCCAAGCGCAGGCTGCCGAGATTGCCGAATTGGAGAGCGAGGCTGCCGAAATGTACAACTTCCGTCGTTCGAGCCGCACAGCCCCATCCCCACGCCTTGTGCAACGGAACCCCAGTTTAACCAACCTGCGAGGCATCTCGTCTACAGCGGGGCCAATTGTATCTATCTCTGGATCCACCACGCCCATGTCGGGATCTCCATCTGCAGGTGCCGTGTCAAGTGGAAAGATGGCAGAGACAGCCGCCGCAGCGTCTATTGGCGCACTCGGATCAGCAAACCGCACATCGCGTGCTTTTCCTCCTCGAGCGTCGTCCGGTCGCGACTCGATCGCCTTGCCTCCGCAGCCATCATCCAGATTGAGTTCCATGCCTTCCATCCCTGCACGGCCACCGTCCGACATGCTGGCATCGATGGGCAGCCCGCCTGCGCGCGATGTCAAGTCAGACTTGGCCGACTTTGATCTGTCTCCGCTGCCATCCAATCTGCGCGCCAAGGGCGAGTCTTCTGGCGGCGATCGCAGTGGTGCGCGTGCCAGCCGTATTGTTACCATTCCTCGCAACCGCGGCGGGTCTCAGGGCAACAACGGGCCAGCTGGCTCCAACAGCGCGTTATGATCTCGCCCACTCGAGTGCCCAAGCCAACTGCATATTCATCCTTTTCTGGCCGATTTCCATGCGCCGCCGTCCATGTCCTCTTGTTCTTGTGTATGTTCCATCATCAATGCATCCAACCTTTATTGTCACGACTTGCTTGCTTGATCGCATTTCACTTGGCAGTCGGATGGCCTCGTGCAATCTCTGTCAGATTCTTGTCGCGCAGAGGCGTATCCGAGAACAGAGCGCGCGCAAGCCGCGCCAGCTCGTTGACGGTAAATGCTCTCAAGTCGCCACGGCGGAACGCCTCCATGATCGTGGCAAAGTTCCAGTTGAGCAGCGAGCCGAGAGTGGCACACTTGGTGTACCGTCCCTGTGTGTACTTTTCAATAAGCGTCGTCTGCGGGCCTGTGCTCGAGCTGCTCACTGTCGCCGGTGGTGGCGGCCATGACGAGGCGGGTGACAGCGGACTGCCAAGCTGGCCATTGTCTGGCGATAGAAACAGGTCGTGGAGCCCCTCAAACCTGCCGACCAGCTCGGCAAGTTTGACAGACTCTTCCTCGGCCATGTCGGAGAGTGCCTCGATCTGCTTGGTCACGGCCTCGCATGCTGTCCCCACGAGCTGGCCGACAGCAATAAGATAGACTTGCCGAGGTAGTGCATGCTTCCAACCGCCCACAAGAATTAGATAAGACATCAGCTCTGCATTCTCCGTGCACCTGTGCATATGGACAAACGACCAACAGCAAAGCATGGCCCAACTAACATGGTAGATCTTGGCAATGTGGCGAATGTGGTATAGCACCTGTTTGACGGCGCGTTCCACGCATTCATGGCGAGCGGGCTCGAGGCAGTCAAACCCGTTGGCAGCAGCCACGCTCTCGACCAAGTTGGCCTGCTGTGCACGTTGCTGTTTTTGGAAGAATGCTTGTGCGAGTCGCTGGAAGGGGTCCGCCAAATCCATGAAATGCAGCTCGCGACTGTGGGTTGGCGTTGGCCGTGCTGCGCTGTCCTGGCCGTGTTCCGTAGCGTTTGATGTGGTGCAGTCTATGCTGACATGCGACGCGTGCTTGGGGCCAGCCAGCATGCACCAATGGGCCATATACATGCAGTCATTGTGGAAAACCATGGACAGATGCGGAGGTAGGGTTGACAGGGAAGGTGAAGGCGAGTAGAGGATCGACGTTTTCGCTGACCGGAATAGATCCAGCAGATCCCGTGAGGCTTCGTACAAGATCGTTGCTCTGTTTCCGGTTGTTTGCCAAACGGACGGTTAGTTAGCGTGTGTGTACTGACATTATGTCAATGTCTGTTTAAAGCACACGTAAAGTGGCATTTACCCTCGCGGCTCAAGTCTCGACGCATCCAAGAGAATCGTGTCGAGAAGACTGGCCAGCTGCACGGTCGACTTTTGGACAAGGCACCGAGGAAACAAAAACAAAGGACCTGCACCCTCTGATACATTAGCAACTTCAAAAGTGCAATGCTGCACAAATGCTTGCAAGGCATACCTTGATCTCCACTCGAGGCATCATGGCCAACCTCGATGGTGTCGTAGACCTTGGCCAAGAAGAGTCTGCGGGACGACACGAGGTGCTTGTGAGAGCACTTGATGGCGTAATGCTCGTGCAAGTGGTCAAAGAAAGAAGACAGACTTGAATGGCGGTCGCTTGAAATGCCTTCCGAAACAACGACAGGGTCAGCGGCAACATCGGCAAAAGGTAGGCATTCACAAAAGCGGCTTGGATGCACTCACCTAGTTTTGCCATGCAAGAGTCAAACACGGACAATGGTGTGCCGTAGAGCGCCACGAATGCATCAAGGCCGTCAATACTGCTTGGAACGTGCGGTTGGAGGCTATGGCGTATGACATCCTGGCAAAAGTTGCGAAGTGTATCGCCTCCAACGAGCTGCACAAGAGTGAGTGTCTTGGTTGACGGCGATGCTTGAATGCGGTCCAAGAAGCCCGATAGAAACTCTGCAAGAGCCATGAAAACGGCGGTCGGCAGCAGAGGCGACTGCTCATGCGACTCGCTGAGCCTGTTTCCGCCACGGCAAGGCTCCACTGTGCTGATCGTGACAACCATCTTCTCCTCATGATCAGTCGATACAGACAGCTCGCGGTCTACTGAAAACACACGTTGGTGGCATGTCTCTGCCATGGGCTGGATGAGATGTTTGGACAGCGAGTGCGCGAATGGCTGCAGCAGGCGGTCCAAAATGCCCAGCACAGCAGACGATTCCAGAGTGTCCGCAATGCCAATGTCAGGAACGCCAGTGCCAAAGGCTTCTCGGCAGGCACAATCGGGAGGAGGTTGGCAGACACAGCGGACATTCCGAGCAAAACGGTTAGCCTCGCATCACACAAAATGGCAAGCCGTTCGTTTTTCTCGTGACAGTCAACTTACAGATGCCGTCCTTTAGTGTGATCGTCACGGCCGGCGGCGAAGAGGACTCGGTCACTGTCATGGCTGCGGAAACAGCATAGTCCAGTGTCTGCACCAATCCCATGCGCATCGCTGAGAATTGAATCTGTCTCAAAGAGCATGTGTTGTGATGGTGTTCATGGTCAGCCATTCTCGCCGATCCAAGACCGGGACGCTTTCCGCCATACCTTGGCGTTGTGAATCTCTTGCGTGCTGCCGAGCTTTCTTGAGGCTTTGTCAATCAAGCCCTCCTGTCGGCAGCGGGGCACAATGGCGTCAGACGATCCACTTGGGACGGCCAGTGCATGACTTACAAGGGACACGAGCGTCTTGGCGCCATCCAAGTAGCGGCCGCTCGAGAGATGATCGTCGAATAGAGTCATTGCTTTGCGCAAACCGTCCAGGGCCTTGTGCACTGCACGGCGCTCGGCAGCCTCTCGCGCAGCCTTGGCCGTGCTGCGGATCTCTGCCACAAGTCGCTCCGATGTGTGTGCCAGCCCCTAACGTTGCTTGTCAGATCTGCAAATGAGACACATGCCAGACGGTATGGCCTTGCCACTGCACCTCATCGCCCTCTATGCGGGCAGCAGCAGCGTCCACAGATGCCTGCAGCCGCCTGGTCTCGAGAAGGTGCTGCAGGCCCTTGGACAAGGACGAGCGGAACTCGTCTGGCGACGCCAAGATGTCGTTCTCGAGTTCAAGCTGTCGTCGAGCCGGCACTTGGCGGATTAGCTTGGTTCTGTGGCAGGACCATGGGTAGCCATGGGTGGCCAACACCTGATGCAGAGCCGTCCACCTGCCTTTGCATCTTGCAGCCTGCGGTCGACCAGCTTCAGTGCCTGTTGCCACGCATCTGGTGCAACGGGGCTGATGCTGTGGTGCGGTGACGTCGCAGCCTCGCCGACCGTGCCGCTCACCAGTGCCTGCACAAGACTCGTGGCCAGATGCTGTGCTGCTCTGGCCGCCTCTTGGTCAGCGACAGATGCGGCTGCTCTTGCACCGTCTGCACTTGGCGGGGCTGCCGGTTGTTGTTGGTTCATGGGTCAAGAAGAACGAGGAGGGAAACTTTATTGGTGCGGTTTCATTGGCATCATGCCCACGAGCACAGACATGTCCGCAGCAGGGTCATAGCAAGGAGGTCGCAGATCACAGCAGCTTCATCAGCTGGTTATAGCTGACTTTGCGCACTGTCTGCTCAAACTGGCGCGATACCGTCACAATCTCCTATAAATGCAAGCACATTGTCAGCAAGCCGTCTCGCAGCCCCATGCGCCACATGCCGCTCAGGTACATACATGCTCAGTCAATGCTCCAGAAAAGTAGTCCTTGGCAATGTCGAGCAGAACACGCCGATCGACCACGCCAGACCCAGCGGCGTCTGCCATTTTGATCTGCGCTCGCAACTTGTCCTTGGCGTCCGGGGTCAGGCCCTTGAACACTCTCTGTGCCTTGTCCATGACCCCTCGGATGTCGCTCAGCCGGAATCGCGCTGGATCGGCCTCCATGTAGTTGAAGACGTACTCGTCTGCATCGAGCAGCACAAAGCGGTGGCTGAGAACGTCGATTTTGCCGCCCACGTAAAGGTCCTTGATGTCGTAGTACGACGGGCCAGCTGGGTCGGACAGCGACGAGCCTGGGCGAAGGACGCGCGTGCGCTCCATAAACTTGCCGCCAAGAATGCCCGCGTTTCTGTTGATGTGCACGATAGCGTGCTCATTAGCAACGTAATCGCCAAACACAATCAACTTGCAAGTGCCGCGACACAAACTTTACCTTTGTGGCGGCTCGTAGATGGTCATCATGTCGTCTGCCAGGCGGTAGCTGATCACAAACCGGCGATCCTTGTCCTCCTTGTGTTTGGACTCCTGCAGCAATGTACGTGTTAGGAGTAGGAGTTGCGAGGCGTTTTGGATTCTGGCTGTGCCGAAGCGTGCCCAGACCCAGGCCGATCATGATCAAAGGACTCTGTGTTTCATCCGCAACGTACCATGCGTGCCACAAAGCGAAGCACCTTGTGCTCGTTTTCCAGCATCTTGATAAAGTCCTTTTTGGGCGGCTTGAGCACCAAGTACTTGCACGAGCCAAGCGAGTCTTCGACCGTGCCAAAGCCGTTGTATGGAGGCGTCTCCTGCTCCTGTGCGTGGTTTGCATCGTTGTCAATTGGAATCGATGTGAGCGACTCGATCGGAACGCCTGTGTTGTCCGAGTAGAAGCGCTTTGTGTAGTCATCGCAGTCTCGGCTATGGTCGCATGGCCATAACACGCAGTCGTCATTTCCGATCAGTCGCCATTTTTCTGGCTGCACAACTTTTCTTTGAACCGTTGTTTCCGTACCAGACCACTTACATGAGGAAGGGCCTGCCCAGGACATTGATGACGCTCCCGATTTGAAAGTCTTTCCATGTGTACTTTTGCGACTCTTGGAGATCGGATAGCTCCTTGAACGACTTTGGAAGCTGCTGGCGACGCAGCAGGATTGGGAAGGGATCGCGTCCGTTGTTTGGCTTTTGGACCTCGCGCACTTCGATGCTGTCGTCGACAAGATGATAGTGGATCACCTATTTCCAGCATAACCAGTCCATGGGTTGTCAGCCACTTGTGTCGTGATGGCCTAAATGCGATCTTGGCAGAGTCGAATCTGAACATCACGCCAAGGATTGACAAAGGCAGGGCATTAAAAGGCAAGGCGACGACGTACAAACTCGCGAAGCTCTCCAAACATTGAGTCTCTGTCGTCCCAGACACAGTAGTATCGCAGAACCTTGCGATCATTTTCAAGGAACCGCTTGAGCTTGTCGTGGCGCTCTGGCCCAAAGTTGTTGACGCGGACGGGACGTGCTCGCTGGCCCTGGTATGGATCGTTTGGCATGTGCTCGGGTGCATTGAGTCTGATGCCTTCAGTCATTGTCAAGTATTTCTGTAAATGCAGGCAGACCCACAGCAAATCCGGGCATGCAAAGAGTACCGTTAGCCTGACACGCAAAAAAGTATGCATCGCTGAGGCGGCGCGACGCACCTCGGTGAACTTGTCGCAGGAAACGATTCTGAACGCCTTTCCGTAAAAGGTGATGTTGATGCCCAGATTAAAGTCGCGCACCGTGTAGAATTCAGTAGATGACTTTGGGAGGCGCTGGCGCTTGATCAGCACGCCATGCGGGATGCCGCTGTTTTCGACTGGCGGCTCGACAACTGCGATCGAGTCATCTTCGAGGAAGTACAGGATTCTGACTTTGCGGAGGTGGTACTGCTCCACAGACTCGTGGACTGTTTCTTTAAAGTACGCATCGAAGCGCAGGACCTGCCATTTGACAGAAAGATGGTTGCCAGCGTCAGTGTGTACGTCCGTAGTTTGGTAGTGACAGAAGCAGGCTACAGTTGATGCCAGTCCGCGCAAGCGATCTGCAACGCACCACTTTGTCAAAGGCCACATGTGCGGGAATGAAGGGCTCGCGCTCCTTGACAAAGTAGCGTTTGTCGCCGTAGAGCAGGGCGGCATCTGCGTCTGTGGCCGCCAACAGCTCTTCGATCGAGGGAGTCCTGTCAATCTCGATCTTGTCGAGGCCGATTCCAAGGATGGGCTTTGGCTGGACAGGGTAGCCATTGATGTAGCCGAGAGAATGTGGCTTTCGAAAGTCGTGTTTCTGGCAGCCAGCAGCGATTGGCCGATTGCCAGGCAGCAGCGATTGCAGCAGCCACGCGGCCCGATTCAGCGGATCGAGGGGGGGTGTTGAGTAAAATCGCAAATGGGTCAGTCGGCTCATTCATCAAACAATGAAAGCAAGAGCAGGGCAAGAGAGACGCTGCGAAGAGGTGGCATGTGTCCGTCTCTCTCTGTCTCTCGGTCTCTCTCGGGTCTCTCCGTCTCTCTGGCCTTCAGAGGCTGGCTAAAGAGCCCTTATAGCTACAGCCCGGCTCGCCAGAATTAATGCCCCAAGCGCTCGACAGCCAAACGCGCTCGGCTCGTCGGCGCGAGGCTGGATGAGGAGGGTTTGCTTCCCGAAACCGCACGGTCGCGACAAACGGGAGCAGTAGGAGGTGGCAGAGGAAGGGGGATGTGCTGGAGGAACAGAATAGGCCTTGCATGGGAATCGAATCGTGTGTGTGGGCAGGCAGGCATGCAGGCACGGCGCCACTCACAGCGACGTTCTGGAACGAGTTTCCTGGCAGAAACGGGACGTCTGTGCGCGGCCCTGACATGCTGAATTGTAGATGCGGGGAAACCACACTTTGCCAACGATAATGTCGTCACTGTCTGCGGCCGTCTTTGTCCCGCTTGACCGCAGCGGCAGCGGCAACGGCAACGGCAACGGCAACGGGACCAGCAACGGCAATGCCGGCAGAAGTGATGGCCACGAGGCCGTCTGTGCCAGCACTCTGGACGGGCCGTCGGCCGGTGACAGCAGCACCACCAAGCCGGCGAGCCTCGCTGATGCGCACGATGGAGCACGGTTGTCCGAACTCGCAACGGACGCAACAGAGTCCATGCCGATGCAAGAGGCGGCCGCCTTTGGTAGTGACGACCATGCACACCAGCAGGACCATCACCAGCACCCGTATCAGCACCCGTATCAGTACCCGTACCACCAGCACCACCAGCACGACCACCACTACCACCACCAGCATTCGCTTCAAAGCCAGTATCCGTACGTTGCACCGCTGTTTCACGATCTGGACCCCAACCGGCGCTTGGGCTACTATGCTCCACCACCTCTGCCCTCTCATGATCGCCACCACCAGCCGCTGCATGTTCACCACCCCGTGGACGATCCGTACGGGTACTGGTCCACCAGCCACGGCGTTGCTGCTGTGAGCATGGGCGTTCAGGGATGAACATTGGCTCGTCTGTTGCCGCAGATGCTGCCGTGGGCATCGTTGCGGCCGAAAGTCCGACCGGTGTCCGACCGCCCGACTACGAATATCAACATCCCCATCTCTTCACGCACCACCCCGCGTCGTCATCGCTGGTGTACAGTCTGCACCAGCCTCATCCACATCCGCTGCTTGTCTATGGCCAATACCAGCCGCCCATGCCACTGCCTCCGTCGCAGTCGCAGTCGCTGCATTCGTCGCGTCCAATGGCATCGTCAACACAGGCGGGATCAGAACCTGGATCAGAGGCTGGAAGTCGACTGCATCCCAAGGGCCACTTGGTCTCGCCGCCCTCAGCGTCACTTGCCACGCCTTCGTCTGTGCCAGCATCAACGCCGACACGTGCGTTGCAAAGCACGCGGGCTCCTGCTCCTGCTCAGCTGGAGCCGTCGCCGCCGTCGTCCTTGGCATCGTCGCCATTCACATCGCCTGCGTCTGTGCAACCGTCGTGGCAACCGCACGCGTATGTTCGCTTCAACCGCGCTGCCGGCCAGACGCGTCGCTCGTCTGGCAACCGCCTCGACATGCACGGCGTACCATCGCCTGTCTTTGGTAAGCGCCATCACACAGCTCTCTTTGTCGGTGGAGTATGCTCGCTACTGACTAGATTTTGGCGTGCCCGTCGCACAAATGCCAATTCGACTATGCTGGCTGCCGCCTGGCGATGGCCTGATGCTACCATTTCGCAGAGGCCCAAAACCTGCCCCTCCAGCATCAGGGACAGAATCGGAATCATCAGCGGTACCCGTACTTTTTCGAGACGCATGGCACGTTTGACTCGTCAGAGATGGTCGAAGAAGACGCACATGAAGTCCAGTCGGCGGCAGACTCGATCGACACTGGTGTTTCAACAGAGATCAACTCCATTGTTGAGTCCCTTTTGACGCAGTCGTCTCGCGGAAGCAGCAGCATCCAAAACGAGCCGTCGTCGGACGAGCGCCGATTGGAGCAGCGCCAGAAGCAAATCGACTATGGCAAAGTGAGTGTATGTGGTGACGACGACTGTCAACATGCCGATACTGACAGTGCCATTACCGATGCTCTCCAATGACGCGCTGCATGCTAACCTTCTCCAAGAACACCATCGGCTATCGCCGATACAGCGAGTCCATTGCGCGGCACAAGAGACGCAAAGGTGACCCAGAAACTCCCGACAAGTACAGCAAGTGCAGCAAACGTGCCTGGGATGCACAGGTCCGCAGCTGGCGCCGCAGACTCCACCAGTGGGATCCGCCATCTGACGACGCGACCCTAACGGCTGCAGGTGCTTCTCTTGACCACAACGACGGATCCACTGCTGACGAGCCCCCTGCAAGCCACCACGGCAATGCGGATACCCTAAAGTGGAACGGCTATGCCAACGATGGCTCGGAGGGCAACGGCGACAGCGATGCTAGTGACGGCCACACATTTAACCTTGGCAAGAAGCCTGGAACATACAGCCGGCGTGCCGCTAATCTGGCTGTTGCCCAGTGAAGCATTGATGCATTCGAGCATCTACAATGAAGAAGCTGCGGCGTTGTGCGCGTTGCTGGGGTTGCAAGCCATGGCGAGGGCAAAGACCTTCGTTGGCCGGCATATCATGCGACCTCCGGTTCGACCCAGCAGCCAGCATGGACGTCTGGCGAACTACTCACGTCAGCAAGCATGCCATCACATGTCTACCAGTCGAGATCACTCCAGTTCATTGCCGAGATCACCGGCCATGACCTTTATTGCTTCTTCTTCTGGGTGCTTTCAATGTGGCCCTCGTAGTCTTTGGGATCAAAGAGCTCAAGGCTCAGACGCGCGGCTGCGCCTTGTGCAATGCCGAAAATGAGCGGGCCGATCCAGGGCATGAAGATGAATGGGAAAAAGACGAGCGTGAAGCCGTTGATGACATGCTGATGCATGTTGAACCAAGCGCGTCGCTGCAAAAGGTTGGGTCGTTGGCCAGTTGCCGCGTTGTTAATCGATGCAAGATTAAGGGGGGCAGGCATTCGGTATGGATGGCATGAAGCACCAGGACTGACCTGAGACGAGGTCATGAAGGAGCGGCACAGGTAGGGCTCGACCAACTCTCGTCCAAGCGAGCGGAGGATAATGGTTCGCTTGAGGAGAGATCCGCGCAGGAACCGCCACCAGGGCGGCGACACAATGGCAATGACAAACAGGCCGGTCGCGAGCTCCCAGCCGAATATGCCCGAAAAGTATTGTAGGGACGCCAAGGGCCAGCACAGCCAACCGACGACAGGGAGTGCGGCAGCAAGGCTCAGCGCAGCGAAGTACAAAAGCCGCCGCCAGTAGCGATTCAAGTAGTGCATCAAGCGTGCATAAAGCGTTTTGCGAGGACGCTCTCCCAACTGCTGCAGCCGCTGCACAACACGCGCAGTAGTTGCCAGACGGTTCGGCAACTGCGTCTCTTGCTGCTTTTGGCTTGGACTCTTTGAAAAGAGATTCTGCGCAAGCCGGCCAAGACTTGGAACGCCAGCATCATCTGAGCCTTCGGAATCGTCGTCGCGGCTGCCATCTCTGGCGTTTACGGCATTGCCGTTGGCGTCAACGCTTGCTGGAAAGAAGACGACCGGCGTTTTGCTCAAGAGCGCATTCAAGCTCAACTGAGAGAAGCGGAGGGCGAAGCGAGCCTTTCGAGGATCCATAATGTCGTGCGAGACTGTAATGTCCCGCAGCGTGTCGAAGAAGAGCGTGTCGAGCGGGCCTGGCCAGATGTACCGCACAAAGAGCAGGCCGAGATCGGGCGACGTCACAAGCCACCAGGAGATCCACCGCTCGACGGCAAGGGCAGCACGGTCCAGAAACGACTCGGGCTTGACAAACGACCGGGCGATCATCAGCGGCAGGAACGCAATCTGCACAAGGCCGTACATGACGGCCGAGTAGAGGGCGAGCAGCAGGAGCACAGTGAGCAAGTGGCGCCGAGTTCGTCGCGATGTGAGCACCGTCATTGTGCCGTCGACAGCAAGCCACATGCCCAAGACATACTGCGACACCGCAGCCAGCCCTTTGTCGGCCAGGGTCTGTTTGGCTGCATCTGTATCTGGTGCATGCGGAGCCGGAGTCGTCTGCGCGGCAGCGGCAGTGTGTGCAATGGGCGGGCTGCTGCGGCCAACGCTTTCAGACGCAAGCGGCTGTGCCAGCGGTGCATACGAATGGCTGCCGCTGGTTGGTTGGCCTGCCTGCTGAGACGGAGCTGTACCCTCCTCCTGGAAGCCACGACAATGCAGTCGAGACAAGGCTTGAAGGCTGCTGCTGCTGCTGCGCCGCTGCTGCTGCTCAGGAGCCATCATCGTGCCTGGCAAATGAGAAGGCCAGCGTAACATCCCATGGCCAAAACGTCAGCCGCCAGCACGGATGACGAGTGGATGGCGCACATCTGCGAACATGCCGCCTACAAGTGTGTGGTCCGTTTGGTCGATCGTGGGGAACAGCAGCTGAGGGGAAGGCGATCTCATCAGTGCCACAAACGTGGGCCAATCAGAGGCGCTCTCTCACGCTCAAGATCCAGCCAACCAGTGCCCGACTCTCAAGGCTGACTGACTGTGCACCACGACAAGGATCCAAGACGTTCTATTATGTGCTTCAAGGCAAATCTTCCATCGCCTGAACATGAGTGGCAATCCACGCAAACACTCTGCGGTCTTCCTCGTCGTCCTGCTGTGACGCCTTTTGCGGCTTCTTTGGCGTCGCAGCCGTGCCAGCAGCCGATCCAGATCCAGATCCAACCGCCTGGTCTGAAAAGAGGGCAAGATATGGGTTTGGCGGTGTGCCAATGAGTGGACATCCTCGTAAACCGCAGCCATGGACTTGGCGCGCGTCAAACATGGCGCCAACGAGCTGCACTGATCGGCTGGTCAGTGGCGGCAGCGGCGGAATACTAGACGCCATCGACGATCCATCCACTTGTTCGGCTGCCGCTCTACTCTGTAAAAATGGTCAAGAGCAGTACGAGCAGCCAGATCAGCACAAGGATTCGACCAACCAAGCGGCAACACCTGACAAGCAAGTCATTGCTTGTCAGTGCACTAACCTCGCTGGATGTCGTTGAACTTGTCACAGCCACGCGCAGTACACTCAGCAATGCCTGCCATCGCGTCTCAGCTTCTGTCTTGTACGAAGCCTGGCCAGTCAGCTCGTGCTGGCCAAGCGACGCAAGAGTCAGTCGTGTAAGCTCCTCTCCTGCAGCAATGAGAGCTAGAGGAACAGACGTGACGCGAAACACAGGCTCCAACAGTGGAGACTCGGGCTTGCGCCTGACGTTGTCGTCGTCTTTCTTCCCGGATGGTGCTCGCGTTTGTTTTGCGGCTGTCGCCAACGATGACGAACCAGAAGTTACGGTTGCGCCGAGAGGGGGCTGAGTCGCTATTGTACCCGATGATCCCGTACCTGGGCCACCACTGGCAGACTTTGCAGCACCAGAAGGATCCGTGTCGTTTATGGCAAGACTGCGTTGCGATCCGGTCTCGGCTGCAGCATTGGTCGCGCTTTCCGTTGGAGCTGGGATATCGCCATCGCTTGCATCGCCCTCAGCAGCAGATTTCGACTGGCTTGCAGCACCTGACGGAGCGCTAGTCGACACACCACGATCAGGGCCAGGCTCGCTGTATCCTGGCCCATCACCCGCATCTGCAGAACTGCCAGCCTTCCTTTTTTCAGTTGTGGCAGCAGTACTGGGTCCGTTGGTGCCGGCTGAGCCGCTTGTCCGCGATGATTCCGGACGCGCAGGCGTGTTCAGGGATGCGTAGAAAACCATCGTTCTTGCCGCTGTGCCGCATGCTTCGAGCACCAAAGGCGACAGATCTGCAACTGTCTGTGCAAATTCGATGACATCTGCATGGTCCTGTGGTGGCTGAGTGCTTACGGGCATAGAGAGCCAACCAAGTGCCGCTGTCATGTCCGGCACAGGAAGATCACCCGAGGATTGGTCCTGCGCAAACGTCAGACAAAAGTCCGTGTACCATGTGTACTTCTCGCACATCATTCGGTGCAGTCTATCGACGCGCTGTCGAAGTGCGGCCTCACGGTCGTCCATGATAAAACAGCCAGCTGCGTCTTGACGCCCAGCAGCAATCCCTCCGTCAAGGAAAGCGCGGTACTCGAGCAAGTCGTTTTGGTGAAGGATGGGAAGTTTGGTGATGCGATTCCGATCCAGAACAGTCGAGTCCTCGACGTAGAGCAGGTCGTGGCCCTCAAACAGCTCGCGAACAGTGTCAGGAGTCGGTGCTGACTTGTATGCTGCTAGTTCAGCGAGAATGACGGCGGGATAGTCTTCTACAGACAGCTTGGCACCTGTTGCGGCCTTGTTGACAATGGCATGATGCATGCGGAACGCCCGAGCAGCGTCGTACAGGTACCGTGCAGACTTTTTGCGTTTCCCGCCATTATCAATTGCCAGGGCGAGTAATCCAAGGAGAGCCGATTGAATCGTCTCGTGCTCGTAGCCGCCGTTGCCGCCAGCCTCGCACTTTTCCTTGAGGAAATAGCTAAGCAGCTTCTCCGCATTGAATGCCAAAAACCGGCAGGCAGCCGAACTCTTGGGGAACTTTGCCCGCATATGGCAAAAGATGGATCCAGCCTCAAACGCAAGCTGGGCATTGACGTGGATGGGCACACGAAGCGGTCGGCAGAAAACAACACGCATGATGGCCTTGACAGATCCCAGGATATCTGCTTCGCTGTTGTGGAGTCCGCTGCGCAGACGCATCGACGATAGCTTGAAAGCGGCAACAAGTCGCTGCACCGAGATGCTGTCATACAATGTTTTGTCGGGCTCGACGCGCGAGTCTCGGAGAAGATTCTCAAAGGTCACGAGCGAGTCGGAATACTTGTCAACTGACGCCGAAAGCCGAGATCCGCTGATAATCACCGGCACCTCGGACGAAAAGTTTGTTGAAGAGGCCCGCGCGCGCTTGTTGAGGGAGCCAGCGGATGTGCTGCGCAAAGATCGCGCATCGGCGGCTGCATGCGAGTCTCCAATGACTTCGAGCGCCTGCGCCACAGCAAGACCGCAGATTGGAATGCGAGACGCTCGCTTGACCAGCACAGACGCATCTTTCAAATGTGCGGCAAACTGGGATTCGGACACGTGAGCTGCGCTTCGACGACAGGCGTGCAACAGGTGCGTCGTCATTTTCAGCGAGTAAAACGTCGATGTGCACGATGATGCCTCCTCAAGACCCTCGATGCAGATATCATATGCCGCGCGCACGAATCCATCTGCGAGCAATGCGCGTATTGTCAGGACGCGGTTTCGAAGTGCAAAGCTGGATCCGACGACAGAGGCTAGCATCCGACCGAGCTTCTGCTTTGACGGCTCGCCATGAGCCAGTAAGTCGACTACAAACGACCTGACGGACGAGAACCTATACGTTTAAAAGCAGTCGCACAGTCGAGCCAGTCACCAATGGCGTGCTTGGTTAGCAACAGTGGAACACCTACGAAAGCACCACCAGCAACTGGCAATGTACCATTTGATGGCGTTCTTGAAGCGCTTCTGGATGAAAAAGGTTATGCCAATGAGCTCAAAGCACGACAAGAGTGCCGCCATTGAGCTGATCAGATTCTCATTTTCGTAGAACCTCCGTGTGCGGCCTTCGTCTGCATCGGCATTCTGGGATCCGAGCTTGTTCTTGATCAAAAACTGCTTCTGCTGCACTATGCGGAAGAGAGAGATCCGGATCGTGTCCAGCATCTCGGACAGGAGCGAGTCTGGCTCAAGTCGCTGGCCGGGTCGCTGGTTAGACTGCTTGCTGTCCGGTTGGTTCGAGTTGCCTTTGGTCTCGGTGCCATTGTTGTACATGTTTGTCGCTAAGCAATAGACATGTAAGTGCACGCCGTGTATCAGGGATGTGGCCATGCCATTCAGCATTCAGTTGCGACAGTGTTGGCATGTGACCGGATTGGCATACCATCAGTCGAGGGCGGATCGTGTGCGCTTGCGCTCCCATCAAGCCAGCCGGACGGCCCGCCAACGTCCAGCTCGTCAAAGAGAATGTCTGCACGATGTCCATCAGCAAACGGCATGCCCAGACCGGCAACCTCGACGATCTTGAGCAGCATCTTTGACCGCGCCAGCTCAAACTCTCCCATGAAGTGCGGCGGATACAATGCCTTGGCCTTGTCGGAAAAGACAATGGCAACCAGCTGGCGAAGGGCGTGTCCGTGGGGCACCTGCAGCGGATACGCGCAATCGTCAAAGGTGTTTTCGGGGCCTCCTTCGTCTCTCTTGGGCGTAAGCGTTGTGCGCTTGGCCAGCATCGCCACCTTTGAGATGCCGTCTGATATTTTGCCGAGATGTACAAGCGCTTCCGCCTTGAGTAGGACGGCGCGCGCGCTGTGGAAGAAAGACTTCAGCACGTGGCATGCAATGTGCTCCATCAGCGAGGCGAGCGGTAGAACAATGAGGCTCATGTCCGCCGCAGCCAGATCAGTCGCCAAGAACAGCAAGCAATCGCACATGGTCGCCGGATTGCACTGGAACTTGTCCACAAAGATATTGAGGAACGGGAAGACGGACGTTGGTGTATAGTGCGCATACTCAAAGTATGACACTGGATGCGGAATCGTGGCCATGATCGGTGCGATGAATAGATGTGCTGCAAGCCACACGAGCTCTGACCTCTTGTCATGGTTGTTGAAGTAGAAAAACCGGGCAATCTTTGCAGCAGCCATGCCCGCCAGGAGGGAGTTGTACACGCCGTGCACAGCCATCAGCAGCCGGTTGGCTTCTGGTCGGCCCCACGATTCGAGCCGGCCCGTGTTTTCCAGATCGACGATTGAGCGCCAAGATGCCAGCGCCTTGTCTCGCCGAAACAGTCCGTCGATGCATTTGGACCAAAACACGCATGCACCGGCAAGATTCCCGTGCTCAAACAGCATGTCGCCGTGCTCGTGCGCGCTAACGGCAAACATGTCATAGTCGCCCTCGTTGTGTGCAAGTGCGATGGCGTCCTCGTATGCATCCGATGCATGCACAAACTCTTGGCTGACATTGGCATTCATCTTGACGCTGCGCACCTTTTGGAACAGGTAGTTGGAATGAAGGTGGCGTGCATACAGCAGCATCTCCATTGAGCGCGCACCATGCCCAGGCCGTCGAAGAATCCCTGTCTCGGCCCCAAGACTGCCTTGAACCTTGAGCTGCGCGCGATCAACGAGTGGCACAAGAACCGTGTCGAGCACACCGTGGAACAGCTTTTGGAAGCGGCGCCCGAACTCGTAAATGCGATGCCACTTGCTCGACATCTGCATCGTCTCCAGCGTGAAGAGGAAAAAGTCGGCAAAGAACGGGAGGTCGATGATATGCGACTGGCTTTCGCCAAAACGATCAACCCAGCTGCCTGTAAACTGTCCCTTTTGCAGCTCGGTGAGTGTCGAGAACGGCAACACCGCGCTCCTTACTGGCTGGCGGTTGGTGTTGAGGTGCGACATGAAGCCAAGCTGGCGGAAAGCATCGTCCTTTTCAGCGCGGACAATGCTAATGGCGCGGAGAGCCTCCATCAGACTGTCTGCAGCCACATGCATGCCGCGCCACAGATTCTGGCGCCAGAGCTCCGAGCTCAGCTTGCGGTGCCGAAACAGGAACCGCAGAGAGTCCCACAGAAGCTTTGCAGACTTGATGACCTTGAGCCATTCGCGTGCGCGCGTGGCGATGACGATGCTCTGCACAAGCGCCTGCAGAATATCGGCGATGACGCTGTTGTATCCAACAGCAAGGTCATTGTCCGCGACGATCGAGACAGACTCGCTGCGGAAGATGGCAAAGGAGCTCAAAAGCAGGCAGCCGCTGCGCCTGTACTCGAACCACTCCGCATCAAAAAACTCGTTTGGCTCGGCCAAGTTGGGCTGCGCCGTCGTTAGCTCCTTTTGGAGCTGCAGAAGGAGTGTCTTGCCGTGTAAATACGACAGCTGCGACCGCCATGTTGCTTCATAGTCAAGAATGGTGCGGAGTCTCCGAAGGTACCGACGGCGATGCCACATGGCAGAGAGCTGCACATCAAGAACCCGCGCCGCATGGTCTTTGCGCTCGCGTTCTGCAGGCGACAGACCGACAAAGTACGCGTGACGCTGCTGGAGTCGCTTGCGCTTCATGGCCAGGAAGCTCGCTTGCTCGACATCCTCGCGTGCCACCTCCTCACGGCTTGTCCCATGAGGGCTTGCAGAGCTTGCACGCGAGCTGCTGCGCGTCTGGGCTTTCGGTGTACTGTCGCCGCTTGACGTGGGTCGCGAGCTGCGCGATGTGGGCCGTGATGTCGGCCGCGATGCACCGCTGGTTGGCGACGTGCTCTCCGTCTCTTTTGAGCCGTGGCCGGCGGATGTTGGCGGCGTTGATCGCGATGCCTTGCTTGCGCCACTGCTGTTGGTGTCTTCTTTGGAGGATGCTGCTGCTGCTGCTGCTGCCTGCTGAATCTTTGCCTCTTTCTCTTTGGCATCGCGCTCTCTGGCCTCCTTCTCCCGGGCTTCTTTTGTTTCCTTGTCCTTGGCCTCTTTAGCCTTTCGGCGCGATTCTTCTTGCTCTCTTGCAAGCTTTTGCTTCTGGTTTTGTCGTGCCTGCTTGAGCCTGGCCACCGCCACAAGTGAGTCGCCGATTGCATGCCGGATTGATGTTGCAATTGAAACAAGCATGTTAGTCCAGGAAAGGAGACAGCAGTAGAAGAAGGGCAAACACTGAGCGTATGGCAATTCAAGCAGCATCGCGAGGCTTGGCACTCACGCTGCTGCAGTCGGCTTGGTGCTCTTGGCATTTTCAAACAGCAGCCGCTTGTCGTTGGCAAACAAATGCCGTTTTCGGCGCTTGATGGTCACATCACGCTTTGCCTCGCCTTCATCCGCCATCTGGTCAATCAAGACAATCGTCTGCGTCCGCTTGTCGACCCAATCCTCAATGTCGGTGCTCACACGCAGTGCCGCTTCGATCAGGTCGCGGTCAAGGCACCACTCGACAAGGCGCGTCACAATCTCAATGTACCGTGGGTTCTTCTTGAAGCGAATCAGCTCCTGCATGATAGCCTCTGGCCCGCATGTGGCAAAGAGCACGTAAATGTCCTTTAAGCACGTCTGCATGTCAAGGCTCTTCCGGTGTAGGACGGTGGGCCGTTTGGACGGGGCTGGATCTGGTGCAGTCAGGGCGGTGCGGCTGCCGTGGATATCGGGGCGACTCGTGTTGAGTTTGGCGACCAGCTGCGAGTTTTGCGCCATTGTCACGTCCAGATACTCGTACAAGACGTCAAACGGACGTCGCGGCTGCGAGACGCCCTTGCTTGGCTCGTTGGACACGGCAACTTTGGCGTGGAAGACAAACTCTGCATAGTAGTGCGACTTGGTGTGGTTGCCGCGAAGCCTCTTGGGCTTGAAAACGTATCCCAGCCAAGACTGCTCAATAGACGCCGAGTTCAAGATTCGCTGCTCGACCGTGCACGCCGACATGTTGATCAGCTGCATGGACTCTTGCGACACTTGGGATGCGATATTGAAGCTGTCGCGCTCGATCAGGCGGCGAACCAGGTGATATGTGATTGGCACAAAAAAGTCACGGAGGCCCTTGTTCTTGTCGTTTTCGAATGCAGCAGCGTTGCCAAGAACAATTTCGTGGCACAGCATGAGCACATGGACTACGAATGCACACGGCACATCGAATAGAATGAACGGCATCAGATTCTGGTATGCCTTGAGGGCACACAGAAGCAGCAATGGGCTGTCGTTGATCTGGCGAGCGAGCTCGGCCGCCAGCAGCAGGTCGCGACACGCCCTCAGACGGCAAAGCTGTGAGGAGAGCATGTCGCCCATGCCATGGACCGACTCAGACAAGCCCTGATGCACATCCGCCTTGGAGCGATCAATGGCGGCGAAGATGCTCTGAACAAACGCGCGGATGATTCCTGGTGACGACTGGCGGATGGCATCATCAAAGAGCTCATAGACCGGATCGTGGTAGATTCCCGTGTGGTCGTCTGTTGCCAGCCGACGAAGAACATGGTCGGGAGCCCTTGAACACACAAAGTGAGTCGACAGCACCAGGTGAGCCTCGTCTGCGAGATCGTAGCAGCGCACTTGGTGAGCAACCTCGGACAGGAAGCCCCAGCACAGTAGCAGTGGCATTGGCAGTGTTGGAATGATCCGGATTTTGCGAGACGGGTTGCCATGCGAGACTCCGGTCGGCTCCTTTTCGTGCATCACAAGGGTGAAGTCGTAGGCGTGGCACGGCAGCAAGTGTGTGATCGTGATCTCGACCCTCTTTCGCGGCAGTTGGCACACCACATCACCTGTGCCCAGCAAGTCGACGTTGCTCTTGCCAAGATACTCTCCGGCAGGCGCAGCAAAAGCCTGATACCACCGTTTTGGCTGACTGGCGCGGCCTTTGCTGTGCAAAATGCGTCCGGGAGATATGGTCACTGACCGCGGCGTCCGGCGAACGAGAACAGGCGACCAGTCGCCAGAAACAGCACTCGTTGGATCAAAGTCGCCAAACGTCAGCAGCTGTGCCTCGCGCTCCTGGGCAGCTTTGAGTAACGAGGAAGCCTCATGCAGCAGCCTATGCTTTTGCTCAATGCTTAGCTGATCGTCGGCGATGGATGCCGCAGTGAGCATGAAAAAAGCACGGCGGACAGGATCATGACCACAGTTTTCCATAAGCGTCTCTTCCGTTGGAATCTTTGCAGCACTATTGAGATAGATCCGCTTTTGTGTGAGCTTTAGATGCTCCATCTCGCGACGTCGCAGCTCCTGGGCTTCCTTTTGCGCCGCGCTCTTGATCCTGCAGCGGTACAGCGAGCTTAAAAGACCAATCTGGATGCCGCTCAGCTGCTTGCGAAGAGCAATGGTCTTGCCGTCTTCGGCGATGCCGCGGGGATTACTCTGGCTTTCCTCGACTTCAACCTGCCGAGACAGGCCAGGGTGGAACGAGGGATCGACCGTCGTTGACATGATCACATTGGACCCTTCTCCGAGATGGATGCGCGCTGTCTCGATCGACTCCAGCGCAACATGGAGAACCCTGGCAGCATCAGCAAACGAATCAATGCATTCGAGCAACAGCGCAAGCTTGGCGCTAATCGCAGCAGACGTAGCTGGCTCGGCATGTGGATACAGACTCTGCAGCAGATGAATAAACTCGAGCACCGAAAGCAGCGTCTCTTGACGACCAAGAGCCGCGTAAAAGACCGCGTCCTTGGTAGACTTGAGCTCGCGCACAAAAGGCTCGGCAAAATACCAAAGAATGGCAGCTGACTCGTAGATAAGCCGTGGCTCGCGCGCAGCAAAGTCGGTCGTTTCAATGCAGTCGCAGATGGTGGTGAAGAGGTCGGAGACAGCCAGACGCACTTGATCTGTGAGCTCGAAGCGCGACAGACGAAGATCCGAAGGGGTGGCACGGCCCGTGATCTTTGCCTCAAACAGCACTCGACGATCAGAGTGCAGCGTCAGCAGGAAGCGAGACGCCGCCGCACGAAGGGCAATCTCCAGTCCATACTGGTTTTGGATCCGCGAGTCGTTTTTGATGGCCGGATACGCCATTTGAAGAATGCAATGGAGACGTTCCCATTGGCGGTTCTCAAAAAGGAATCTGTTGAACAGCATGAGGTCGTCGACGAAAAAGTCGTTGGCTCGTCCGTCTTGGGCCAGCTGGGTAAGATCGGGGAACCTGAACTTTTTGCCGCCCTTAAAGTCCGAGATCTGGTTTGCGGCACCGTCCTTAGAAATGGCATTCGGGGCAGACGTGACGATGAAGAACGCCGTGTCCACAAGGCGTGCGATGACAGTATCCGACATTATTGGCTCATCCGGTGTGCGCTCGGTAATCTTGAGCGTGTTCTCCATACATGTGACGACGCGCAGCGCAAACACAATGGCTGACAGACGATCGCGGTCTTCAGGCAGTGTCTGAACAAGGCATTGGATATCCGACATGAGCAGTCTCTTGCTCTTTGCATCCTCTGTTTCCTCTGCTACACGAATCTTTTTAGGGATGAGCTTCTTGGACTTTGGATCGGCCGCCTCGCCTGTGGCTTCTTGTGTCTGCGGTTGTGGCTGTTGGGGCTGCTGTTGTGACTGCTGTTGCGGCTGCGGTTGTGGCTGCTGTTGTGGCTGCTGCCTGTGGTGGTGGTGACGTGGCTGGATGCGATTCTGCGATGGATGCATTGGCTGCGGCTGGTGCTTTGGAGGCTTTGGAGCCTGCGGATGCTGATTGTCGACTGCCTTGGCCATGGCATCCTCGCCATTTGGAGTATCCCCGACGCCGCCGGTATCTTGGACATGCTGGGGTTGAGGAGGCGCTTGTGCAAGGCCAAGCCCGTTCGACCAGTCGCTATTGATCGACAGCCGAAGCTCACTGCTGTGGGCCGTCTTGCTAAGCTCGACAGTCGCAAGCGAGCGCATGCAGCTGACGGTCTGTTTTGCGCGTTGTTCTGAATGGCCGCGTCCAAAATAGGCAAACGTGCTGTAGGGGAACACGCCATGGTGCGAGGAAAGCGCGACTTTGCTTGTGCTAACTTGCACGTAGCCCTTGGCCACGGCGTCTGGAAAGAACATGAATCCAGACGACAGGGACGCGGGAGACGGATCTGACGCAGCCATGCCCGAAGGCGCGTCAGCAGCCTCCACTGGAGGATGGACGGGAGATGCAGGCAACGAAGCGCCAGCAGCGCCAGCAGCAGTTGGTGACTCGTCCGAATTTGGCAGTGGTGCCATTGTGGCTGCTTTGCCTTTGGCCAATGGCTGCGGACGATCCTTGCGAGCAATGACCGGCGAAGCTTGGGCCAGTGGGTTGGGTGCCGTTGTTGATCGCACCTTTGGCTTGATGATTGCTGCAGGGAATGCTCCTGGCGAAAGTGGGCCGCTTAGAGCAATCTTTTGCAGAATCATCTGCTCTGGTGTGCGGCCGAGAGTCAGGCGCTTTGCTTCGCATGCAAACTGGAACAGATTGATCTTGTGGAGGGCCGCTTGCAACGTGCAGAGCCGCTCGGTGACGGGCTCTACTGCTGCTGTGACGGCTGCTGCAGCAGGAGCATTGCCGCGAGGAGGCAAATCAGTCGCTTTCGGCTTGGCGTTGCCACTGGCTTGCTTGGTATTCGGTGCAGATGCAGTGGTGCTGAGCTCATTCGCACGAATATCCTCGAGCTTGGTCCAAGCGCGCTCGATCATGGTCTCGGCGTTGGTAAGATGCCCAAGTTCGATGCAAAACTTGAAATAGATCGAGTAGCACTCCATTCGCCACGGCACGTGCATTGCGTTGCAGAATGGGTGGTATTCCTCGAGAGTTTCAATGGTCCATGTGACATACTCCATGATCTGTGGATGGTTTGAGATGGCAGGCGTGCCATTCAGTTCCAAAGGTTTGCTTGTGTCAACTGGTGGCCACTTGTGTCGCAAACAAAGGCGGTATCAGCACGGTCAGCGTTAGAAACTTGCCTTTGCTGTCCAGCCGCTTTTAGCCAGCTCTTGGCAGATGGACATGACATGGAAAGTGCCAATGTAGACACACCATGCAAAGTCGTCGTTCTTCTGAGCGTCCTTGCTGATGTCCATGAAGGAGTCGAGGATATCAAAGACCTGCGACACAGCCGTGGCGCCATGCAACCCGGGATCGATCTCCATGGCAGCTAGGTACTTGCAGACAAGCTTGCCAAAGAGCGCTCGATAACGAAGGTGTTCGTCAAACACCTGTTCGCGCGATGAGGCAGACGTCTCGCTTGAAGCGTGTTTTGTGTCCGCAAGTGACGACGGTGGCGCTGAAGAGGCGCCCGAAGAAACAGACGTTGCAGCAGGCACTAAGACGGGCGCGTGCCGCTTCCCGTCGTTTATGCCGCGAGGACCGCCTGGGGAGTACTTGTTTGCGGCGGCAGCTGGCACATTCTGCTTGTCTAAAATCCCGACGCCGGGTCGAGCTGTGGCCATGGCAGCGGTCTCTGAACGTACGGTTCCAGCCGACGTGGCACGACTGCTTGAAGAGCCGGCGGTCGGCGGCCGCTGAACAGTCAGACCCGAAAGTGCTGGAGCAAAGCATTCGTCTTCTGCGATGCGGTGCAGGCCGGGGATTTCCAAGAGGGCCTCGCCCGTTTCGACACACTTTTTCAGGTAGACCTCGGGCGTGAGGTGCCGCTCAAACTTTTCGAGGCAGCTGCGGAACTGAGTGCGGATAAGACGCATCTGAGCGTTGGATACCGCCTTGGACGCTGACTTGGCCGTGTTTGACAGCGACATGAATGCCTTGAGGCAGTACACAACCTCGCCTTCAAACATGCCCAGCAGCGACGTTTGCGAGATGCGGTCGAGAATGGGCTCTAGGTGGGACGGCACAACACCACTGTACCCAAACGGCATCGGCGGGGACACCAGATGCGACCGCTTGTAGCCTTGGGCAGTTGAGATGCCAGTCATTGCATTGCGTACAGGGCTGGCGGGTGCATGGTCGGCCAAGCCAGCCGAGTCGGCCGTGGCAGACTGCTGCTGTCTCTTGGACGGGGGCTTCTGCATCAGGCAATGAATGGCACGCTCTTTGTTGTTTGTCGCGTCGGTTGTCGGTTGTTGTGGTAGGCATGCGGGACGCGGTGGCATCCAGTCACATGTCACCTCACGTGACCTGCATAACATCCGGTTATTTCCAACATCGGTTAATTGCCCTGCATCCTCCATCTCGACCAAATGCGTCGCATGCTCGTGGGTGGCATGCCAACAGATGCGCAGTGTCCACCTGTTGTTCATGCAGGCTGCTGACTCCTGTGCTATGGGATGATACTCTGGCCATCCTTGACAGGCTGCTGCATTAGCGGCTGTCCTCTGGTGCGGAGCACAAGCACAACTCGTTGTTCTTGGCGACGACGAACTGGGCTTCAGCCCACTGCGAGACCCTTCACCAGTGACAGAGTATGTGACAACAGAGCCACGTGTGGCAGACATTCTTTCATCGCATGCAACTGTCCATCGGCCAGAACAGCGGGTGTTCGACACTGGCGCTGTGCTCGGCTACGTGACGCCTTGGAACAACCATGGCTACGATGTCGCCAAGGGCCTCTCTGGCAAGTTTACCCATATTGCCCCAGTCTGGTACCGTATCAAGAGGTGAATAAGCGCCAAGATGTCTGAGCCGCCTGATCATATGCTCACCAGCAAGACAACACGAGGGGTGCGTCCAAGATGTTCCTTGAAGGAAGCCACGACGTCGATCAGGGTTGGATTGCCAATGTGCGCAAGCCGGGCGTTAATGGCCACGCCCCTTTGGTTGTGCCGCTCTTTCAGATCAGCGAGTTTGGCCGGGCAGACTGGGAGGCGCTCATCTCCACTCGGGCAGGTGCGGCCGAACTTGAAGAGATTATTGCTGGCGAAGTCATGTAAGCAGCTCTCAGCTGGATACCCTTACTGTCTAGGCTCGCTGCCTTGACGATAGATTATGCGATCGCTGGTGCTGAGTCCAGCAACGCCATTGACATGTAGGAAGCATGGCTTTGATGGCATGGTTCTTGAAATGCTCATCCCCGGCCGGTTTGCTGGCAACATCGTGCGGACGATAGGATCGCGTCTTCGAGACATGGGCAAGCAGTTCATCTTTGTGATCCCGCCGAGGCACGCCTACATGGCGGGCGATGTGTTTGACAGCAACGACTTTGAGAACCTCGAAGGCTATGTCGACTTCTTCTCGCTCATGACATATGACCACACGCTCTCGACCGCCGCTGGACCAAATGCACCACTGCCTTGGATCCAGAGCAACGTGCAGCGGCTATGTGGCGATGAAGGAGATCGGTCCAAGGTTCTGATCGGCCTTGCAATGTACGGATACGACTTTGATCATTCCACCAACGTGGCAGAGCCCTTGACGGGATCCAAGTATCTGGCTATCCTCGCAGAGTCTAAGCCGTTGCTCGAGTGGGACAACGTGTCGGCCGAGCACCGATTGAGTATGTTGATGACAGAGGCAGCAAACACACGGTCCACTATCCATCTCTCAAGGTCAGTCTAGCTTTGAAGCGTTGGGCACAGATCCAAAGACGGCAGATGCGCATTGGCTGACCCTCTGTGATTGCCATGGCACATGTGCAATACATGTGCAATGCATGTGCATACGGTGGATTCATCTAGTCTGTCCACGACCGCATTTCACTCGCAAATGATCTCGGCACTGGGCTGTCCATCTGGGAGCTTGGCCAAGGACTGGACTACTTTGTAAGTGCTTGCAATGCTTGGAAAACGTTTCATTTCAAGCCACGAGTCTGTTTCTCTTTGATGTTAACTGCCATGCTGCCGCTGCACAAATGCGACAATTCGGTCCTGTCATCGCACGCGTGTACGTCTCGCAACAGTACGATCTCTTCTGATCACATGATTGTTCAGTCGTCTTGCTTGTCTTTGCCCTGAGCACCGTCATCCGCCATGTCCTCGTCGTCGTCTTCAGAGTAAACTGCCTTTTTGACCGACTTGAGTACGTTCTTGTACTGCTCCTCGCCGAAAATGTACGTGATCTCATCTCGAAGCTCTCCGTCAAGAAACTCTTGGAATGAGATGATCTTTTGGCTTGGGTTGAGCATGCCGCTACGGCTCCATGTCTGGGACATGCGCTTGCGAGGCCAATCGCGTAAAATGACGCATCCCTGCCGCATGCGTAATGACGTGTTGGCCGCGTCTGTCGTCGCTGTCCGCTTCGAGTTTGAGGCCGTGCGGCCGCGTTTCTTGGCAACATGGCCGGCACTCTCCTTGTCGTCTAAGCGTGGATCGACAGGCATTACGCTGAGCTGGAAGAACGTCTGGCCGGGAGCAGGAGCCATTTGCTGAATCTCGAGGATCGGTCTGCTGCCCGCATTGGCTGCTGTTGGTGACGTGGCCGAATTGGCGACAGCTGCCGTCGAGACAAATGGCTCGGCTTGCTCGTCGTTTGCGGTGGGGGAACCCCCATGCGCAGGAGCGCTTGTCTGCGCAAGGGGCTGCTGCGCCTTTTGCGTCTGTTGTCCTGCCGCTTGCTGAGCAATAATGCTTTCTACAAGCTTGACCGTCCTTGGCGCGGCAGGCGGCGCTTTGGTCGTTGGAGGCTGCGCAATCGTCGTTTGTGGCCCAACGGCACGCGTTTGTCGGACGGCGGGTCGCTGGACAGATGCCATGTTGTGTTTTCGGGAAACGATGGCCTTTTAATTACCGCAGAACATCATGTTGCACGACGAAACAAACTGGTCCACAGATTCACTCGTTCCAGCCTCTCCGTATGTCGAGTAAACCGCTGCTAGAACCTGGTCGTGCTCCTGGCACAAGGATTTGAGCCTGTCCTGCTGCGCCTTGTCAAAGCGACAACTGTGCTGGTCAAGAAATGCCGAGATGGCTTTGAACTCTTCCGACTCGATTCGCACAAGGGCAGGGCCACCAGGCAAAGCAATCGGCACAGTCGCTGCATCTTGGATCGGCAGGCTTGGTGTGTTTCCTGACGCTGGACCTTTGATCCCTGGAGACGAAGATGACGACGTCAGACTGTGAGGGATAGCCGTCGCAGCAGCACTCAAGGGGACTTCGATTGCGCGCTTCAATCCAGCGATCGATTCCTTGAACAGCTGATTGACTTGGGCCTTGGCTGAAGACGCTCTGTATCGTGGACCTGCCTCGCCTTGTGCTGCTTGATTGCGGCCAGTTTGCGTTTGTTGAAGTGCATGCCCGATATGGATGGCGCAGATGCAATTAATTCCATTGTCCCTTCATGGCAGAGCATCGCGTCCACCCGTGCAATAGTCACCATGACCTGGTGCTTGCGCACCTTCAGTGTCCTGTACGTTGGCTTGGGGGGACCTTGGCGATGTCAATGGCGATGGCTCATCGCCAGGCTGCAACGCATCGTATGTGTTGGCTCGCGACACAAAGACGGAGCGCAATCCTGACGACATGTTCCTGACGCCCGACGACATGCTCTTGACGCCCGACGACATGTTCTTGACCGCTCCCGACACTATACTGGAAGCAATTGCGCCTGTCGTGGGTTGGCCTGAAGATATGTTGGATCCCGACTCGGAGCCAACTGCCGTGCCGACGCGAGACGCATCCTGTTGCTGAGGATTCATGATGTTGGGCGAGGACGAGGCTGATGCGTCTCGCTTGGCCATGCCTCCACGGAGTGCTGATGAGATCATGTTTGCCGCATTCTGTATTGTGCTGGATGCCAGCGGCCCGGCCTGCTCTTTGTCTGCATCTCCAGAAGGGTCTTTCTTGGACGCGAGCGCCTTGGCAAGGTTGATGCGCGAACTGTACGAGTCTTGTGTGACATACTCGGCCGGGTTCAGCACTGGCGATGGCTCGTGCACAAACGAAAACGACTCGGTCGAAACAGCACGAGTCTCGTCTGCACATGTATACGCTCGGTAAACGTATCTGAGGAATGCGACGACAGTAACTAGAGACGCCGCTGGCTCTTCGTCATTCGCTTGAACAAACTGCACAGATGTGGTGGTCGGATGGCTTGCAGAAACGGCGACTGCCGAGGGGATAGCCGATGCAGGGATTGTTGCGGCTGGAGCTGCGGATGGCTGCACCGGTGGTGCTGATGCAAGCGCCAACGACCCCTCTTGATGGCTTCCAGACGCGTCGGCAAGGACATCGCGGCTCATCCTGGCAGCTTGCTCATCAGTCTCGAATGCATTGTCTCGAATGAACGTCGGCTGTTGCTCGCAAACAATATCGCCTGCCTGCTGGGAACCACTTCGGAGAAGATCGTTGCAAGTTGATTGTCCTGCACGTACTCGTCAGCCGCGCTTCTGGATTCGTCCGGATGGCTTGGATCGGCCGGCGGCTGTCCCGTTGTTGCGTCCATCACGCTTTGAACAATCGGACCAGCAAACGCCAACGATTGCAGAGACGGATCGGCGATGCCTGATTGGGATGCCTGGGAGCCTGCGTTGGAGCCTGCGCGGGAGCAGGAGCAGGCGCGGGTGGTGAAGTCAATGTAGTCGATGCAAACTTTCCTAGCATGGATGTGTTTTTGCGCAGCATTGCACCCGCATCGGCCAATGCACGTCTTGCAGGACCTGAAGGCAAAGGCTTGACAACGATGCTGTCTTTTGAGCCCGACTTTTGCAGCGTTGGAGGCGCTCGTGTCCAGTGAACGTACGGGTGCTCGATTGTGCTTCTGTGCGATGTGAAGATGACTGCCAAGTGCTCGAAAACTTGATCGAGGGTCGACTTTGACACTGCAGGAAGCTGCGGCACCGTCGAGCGGTTGGACCGACACATTGGCGAACTTCGTGTTAGCAGACAGTGCATTCATGGTGTGGTATGCATGTGCCAGTGCGAAGCATGCAGGACACTCATAACGCACCTTGCGAAACAAGGACAGAAAGTAGTTTATCGTTTGGAATGTGTCACGGTCCAGCGTCTGAATCGCCGCCTTGTAATCCGACTGGCTGGCTTCAAGGAGTTCGATCGCCTTGTTGGACAGTAACGGGTCCTTGAGCGACGTGATCCAGTACA